>APFE030834424.1:126020-146505 GCA_000404065.3 Pinus taeda
CTCTCTGCAAATTTTGAGGCTTAGAGCACATACGATGCTACCATACATCAACATTGTAAGCAAATAAGTATCAACATTGTAAACAAATTAGCCATATGATTTCTGAAATGGGATCATAATAAAAAAAATGGATAAAAAATAACCAAATTACATTGTTGTAAAAAATATCACGTGAAAACTATCACACCTAGCCTCCCTACAAATTTGCTACCATAAATCAACATTGTAAGCAAATTAAACTTAGGCACCCATTAAAAATAATTAATTATTTTAATAAAACTGTCTCTAGGTGGAATTTCTTAAAACGATTTCTGGGTATTATGGAATACGTATGACCTAGCATAAATCACATTGTAAGCAAATTAAACTTAGGCACCCATTAAAAATAATTAATTATTTTAATAAAACTGTCTCTAGGTGGAATTTCTTAAAACGATTTCTGGGTATTATGGAATACGTATGACCTAGCCTCTCTACAAATTTTGAGGCTTAGAGCACATACGATGCTACCATACATCAACATTGTAAGCAAATTAGCCATAGGATTTCTGAAATGGGATCATAATAAAAAAAAATGGATAAAAAATAACCAAATTATATTGTTGTAAAAAATATCACGTGAAAACCATCACACTTAGGATTTCTGAAATGGGATCATAATAACAAAAAAAAATTGGATAAAAATATTAGCCATAGGATATGAATGCCATAATTTTTCATAATAAAAAAATTGGATAAAAAATAACCAAATTACATTGTTGTAAAAATTATCATGTGAAACAACGACAAGATATGAATCAACATTGTAAGCAAATTAGCCATAGGATATGAATCAACATTGTAAGAAAATTAGCTATAATTTTTCATAATAAAAAAATTGGATAAAAAATAACCAAATTGCATTGTTGTAAAATTATCATGTGAAAACTATGACATATTTTAACCAACTACACGTGAAAACTATCACATATTTTAACCAACTATCACACATTTTACCACAAGATATGAATCAACAATGTGAGCAAATTAGCCATAGGATATGAATCAACATTGTAAGAAAATTAGCCATAATTTTTCATAATAAAAAAAATTGGATAAAAAAATAACCAAATTACATTGTTGTAAAAATTATCACGTGAAAACTATCACATATTTTAACCAACTATCACACATTTTAACCAATTGACATCCACATGTGAAATTCAACCACAAGATATGACTAAACATTATAAGCAAATTAGCCATAGGATTTCCGAAATGGGATAAAAAAAAAATGGATAAAAATTAACCAAATTACATTGTTGTAAAAACTATCACACATTTACATAGTAAGCAAATCAGCCATAAGGATTTCCAAAATGGGATCATAATAAAAAAAAATTGGATAAAAAAAAACCAAATAGCATCACACATTTTAATAACCACAAGATATGAACACTCTTTGACCAAATTAAAGAGGACCAAATTAAAGATGAAGTTAAGAGTTTGTTAAAATATTACTTGCAAGCAAATTAGCCATAGGATTTCCGAAATGGGATCATAATAAAAAGAATTGGATAAAAAATAACCAAATTAAAGAGGAAGTTAAGGGTTTGTTAAAATATTACTTGTAAGCAAATTATTAAAGAGGACCAAATTAAAGATGAAGTTAAGAGTTTGTTAAAATATTACTTGCAAGCAAATTAGCCATAGGATTTCCGAAATGGGATCATAATAAAAAGAATTGGATAAAAAATAACCAAATTAAAGAGGAAGTTAAGGGTTTGTTAAAATATTACTTGTAAGCAAATTAGCCATAGGATTTCCGAAATGAGATCATAATAAAAAGAATTGGATAAAAATAACCAAATTCAACCACAAGATAATTTCCAAAATTGGATCATAATAAAAAAAATCGGATAAAAAATAACCAAATTCAACCACAAGATAGGAACACTCTACTTGTTTGACCAAATTAAAGAGAACCAAATTAAAGAGGAAGTTAAGAGTTTGTTAAAATATTACTTGTAAGTAAATTAGCCATAGGATTTCCGAAATGGGATCATAATAAAAAGAATCCGATAAAAAATAACCAAATTAAAGAGGAAGTTAAGAGTTTGTTAAAATATTACTCGTAAGCAAATTAGCCATAGGATTTCCGAAATGGGATCATAATAAAAAGAATTGGGTAAAAATAACCAAATCAAGGAAGTTAAGAGTTTGTTAAAATATTACTTGTAAGCAAATTAGCCATAGGATTTCCGAAATGGGATCATAATAAAAAGAATTGGATAAAAAATAACCAAATTCAACCACATAAGATTTCCAGAATGGGATCATAATAAAAAGAATTGGATAAAAAATAACCAAATTAAAGAGGAAGTTAAGAGTTTGATAAAATAACCAAATTAAAGAGGAAGTTAAGAGTTTGATAAAATATTACTTATAAGCAAATATTAACCATAGGATTTCCGAAATGGGATCAAAATAAAAAGAATTGGATAAAAAATAACCAAATTCAAAAGATAGGAACACTCTAACTCGTTTGACCAAATTAAATAGGACCAAATTAAAGAGAAAGTTAAGAGTTTGTTAAAATATTACTTGTAAGCAAATTAGCGATAGGATTTCTGAAATAACCAAATTCAAAAGATAGGAACACTCTAACTCGTTTGACCAAATTAAATAGGACCAAATTAAAGAGAAAGTTAAGAGTTTGTTAAAATATTACTTGTAAGCAAATTAGCGATAGGATTTCTGAAATGGGATCGTAATAAAAAGAATTGGATAAAAAATAACCAAATTACACACAAGATAGGAACACTCTACTCGATCAAATTAAAGAGGAAGTTAAGAGTTCGTTAAAATATAAAATAACCAAATTAAAGAGGAAGTTAAGAGTTTGATAAAATATTACTTGTAAGCAAATATTAACCATAGGATTTGCGAAATGGGATCATAATAATAAAAAGAACTGGATAAAAAATAACCAAATTCAACCACAAGATAGGAACACTCTACTCTTTTGACCAAATTAAATAGGACCAAATTAAAGAGAAAGTTAAGAGTTTGTTAAAATATTACTTGTAAGCAAATTAGCCATAGGATTTCCGAAATGGGATCATAATAAAAAGAATTGGGTAAAAATAACCAAATTACACACAAGATAGGACCAAATTAAAGAGAAAGTAAGAGTTTGTTAAAATATTACTTGTAAGCAAATTAGCCATAGGATTTCCGAAATAGGATCATAATAAAAAGAATTGGGTAAAAAATAACCAAATTACACACAAGATAGGAACACTCTACTGATCAAATTAAAGAGGAAGTTAAGAGTTCGTTAAAATATTACTTGTAAGCAAATTAGTTAAGAGTTCGTTAAAATATTACTTGTAAGCAAATTAGCCATAAGATTTCCGAAATGGGATCATAATAAAAAGAATTGGATAAAAAATAATCAAATTACATCGTTTTAAAAAATATTACATGAAAACTATTACACATTTTGACCAATTGACATCCACAAGTGTGAAATTAAAGAGGAAGTTAAGACCCTGTTAAAATATTACTTGTAAGCAAATTAGCCATAAGATTTCCGAAATGGGATCATAATAAAAAGAATTGGATAAAAAATAATCAAATTACATTGTTTTAAAAAATATTACATGAAAACTATTACACATTTTGACCAATTGACATCCACACGTGTGAAATTCAATAGGAACACTCTACTAGTTTGACCAAATTAAAGAGGAAGTTCAACCACAAGATAGGAACACTCTACTAGTTTGACCAAATTAAAGAGGAAGTTAAGAGTTTGTTAAAATATTACTTGTAACAAACAAATGGTATTGTAAAACACGTTGTATTGAATGATGATTTTAAAAAAAAAGGGGTTTCCACAAGATATGAACAGTCTACTAGTTTGACTAAATTAAAGAGAAAGTTAAGAGTTTGTTAAAATATTACTTGTAACAAGCAAATGGTATTGTAAAACACATTGTATTGAATGATGATTTTAAAAAAAAAGGGGTTTCCACAAGATATGAACAGTCTACTAGTTTGACTAAATTAAAGAGAAAGTTAAGAGTTTGTTAAAATATTACTTGTAACAAGCAAATGGTATTGTAAAACACATTGTATTGAATGATGATTTTAAAAAAAGGGTTTCCCTACCAGTTTGACTATATCAAAGAGGAAGTTAAGATTTTGTTAAAATATCATTTGTAACAAGCATATGGCATTGTAAAGCACATTGTATTAAATGATGATTTTGTGACTAGATCAAAGAGGAAGTTAAGATTTTGTTAAAATATCATTTGTAACAAGCATAAGGTATTGTAAAGCACATTGTATTAAATAATGATTTTGTGACTAGATCAAAGAGGAAGTTAAGATTTTGTTAAAATATCATTTGTAACAAGCATATGGTATTGTAAAGCACATTGTATTAAATGATGATTTTGAAGCACCTCTTCTCTTATAAAAAGGGTTTGCTTTGACTCATTTTTATTCATTAGAGAGAAAAAAATAAAAGAGACTTCTTTGTCCTTTGTCTAATTTGATATCTTTTCATTCTTTTGCAAATACTTCATAACTTTTAAAGAAAACAAAATTAAACCCTAAATTCTGAAGCAAATCATAATCATAATATATTTTTTTTAAACTTTGTTATCATTTGGATGGAATTTTTTGTAATACTTGAAAGAAATACCACAACATTTTTTCTTAATATTTCATTGTTCACTTAAGCAACCTTTTAATCTAACTTGATTATTTTGCTAAACTTAGATTTAAGGAGATGGGGTATTATGATTTCAAATCATTGCTTTTCTTTCAGCCTTATGTGAAGGGAGACTTTTATCACAGTCACTATTGAAGCTCTTTCAAGTGAAAGAGAAGTGATTCCAACTATATATTTTTTAAACTTTGTTGTCATTTGGATGGAGTTTTTTGTAATACTTGAGGAAATACCATAGCATTTTTTTCTTAATATTCATTGTTCACTTAAGCAACCTTTTAATCTAACTTGATTATTTTGCTAAACTAGATTTAAGGAGATGGGGTATTATCGTTTCAAATAATTGCTTTTCTTTCAGCCTTATGTGAAAGGAGACTAGTGATTTCAACTATATATTTTTTAAACTTTGTTTTCATTTGGATGGAATTTTTTGTAATACTTGAAGGAAATACCATGCATTTTTCTTGATATTTCATTGTTCACTTAAGCAACTTTTTAATCTAACTTGATTATTTTGCTAAACTTTGATTTAAGGAGATGGGGTATTATGATTTCAAATCATTGCTTTTCTTTCAGCCTTACGTGAAAGGAGACTAGTGATTCCAACTATATATATTTTTAAACTTTGTTATTATTTGGATGAAATTTTTTGTAATACTTGAAGGAAATACCATAGCATTTTTTCTTAATATTTCATTGTTCACTTAAGCAACCTTTTAATCTAACTTGATTATTTTTTCTAAATTTAGATTTAAGGAGATGGGGTATTATGATTTCAAATCATTGTTTTTCTTTTAGTCTTATATGAAAGGAGAGGAGAGACTTTTATCACAGTCATTATTAGAGGTCTTTCAAGTGAATGACAAGTGATTCCAATGCCCAATAGTACACCCAATCACCCTTATGTGAAAGGAGACTAGTGATTCCAACTATATATTTTTTAAACTTTGTCATTTGGATGGAACTTTTTATAATACTCTAAGGAAATACCATAGCATTTTTTCTTAATATTTCATTGTTCACTTAAGCAACCTTTTAATCTAACTTGATTATTTTTGCTGAACATAAATTTAAGGAGATGGGGTATTATGATTTCAAATCATTGTGTGAAAGGAGAGACTTTTATCACAATCACTATTAAAGGTCTTTCAAGTGAATGAAAAGTGATTCCAATACCCAATATAAATACTTCATTATTATTTATTTATTTTACTTGAGTCAAAAATTTTATAAGAAAAAAATTAACTTATTCATTAGAGGTCTTTCCAGTGAATGACAAGTGATTCCAATGCCCAATAGTACACCCAATCAGCCTTATGTGAAAGGAGACTAGTGATTCCAACTTTATATTTTTTAAACTTTGTCATTTGGATGGAATTTTCTGTAATACTTGAAGGAAATACCATAGCATTTTTTCTTAATATTTCATTGTTCACTTAAGCAACCTTTTAATCTAACGATTATTTTTGCTGAACATAAATTTAAGGAGATGGGGTATTATGATTTCAAATCATTGTGTGAAAGGAGAGACTTTTATCACAATTACTATTAAAAGTCTTTCAAGTGAATGAAAAGTGATTCCAATACCCAATATAAATACTTCATTATTTTTTATTTATTTTACTTGAGTCAAAAATTTTATAAGAAAAAAATTAACTTATTCATTCTATATCGACTCTAATTAAATTTAAAATAATGATTTTTTATTTTTATATTTTTCCCTATAAAATTATATTTAAATTAAATAATTATTTTAAACTTATTTTAACTTATAAAATACCAAATAAACAACTTCAAAAATACACAAATAAAAAGGGAAGAGTCATGTGATTTTTTTTTTTTTCCATTTCAATGTTTTTGAAATATTCTTTTAAATGCATAATCATTAAATTTGAAACAAAAGAAAACGTAAAGTACACGCTTTTGAAATTGACTCATAACTTGAATGGTTGGTAAAATAATATTGTGAATCATTTATTTCATTAATTTATGAATTCATGTTTTATTATTAGCTTATGGTTATTTTTATCTTTTATTTCATTCATTTATAAACTCATGGTTTTCCATTAGAATATGGTTTACTTGGTAATTAACTCATGGTTTTCCATTAGAATATGGTTTACTTGGAAATTATTATAATTGACTCATAACTTGAATGGTTGGTAAAATAATATTGTGAATCATTTATTTCATTAATTTATGAATTCATGTTTTATTATTAGCTTATGGTTATTTTTTATCTTTTATTTCATTCACTTATAAACTCATGGTTTTCCATTAGAGTATGGTTTACTTGGTAATTATTATTCATACATGGTTTATACATTTCTTTTATGGAAATGGAATGAATTATGGTAGGATGAATGGTTGGTAAAATAACAGTGTGAATCATTTATTTTATTAATTTATGAATTCATGGTCTATTATTAGCATATGGTTATTTTTATCTTTTATTTCGTTCATTTATAAACTCATGGTTTCTCATTACCATGTGGTTTATTTGGAAATGGAATGGATTATAGTATGATGGTATAGTACTTTCTTGCATACAAGTTATCTTTATTTCATTAATATATGAATTCATGGTCTATTATTAGCATATGGTTATTTTTATCTTTTATTTCATTCATTTATAAACTCTTGGTCTCTCATTAGCATATGGTTTACTTGGCAATTATTATTCATACATGGTTTATACATTTTCTTTATTGGCAATGGAATGAATTATGGTATGATGATATAGTACTTTACATGGTTTATACATTTTCTTTATTGGCAATGGAATGAATTATGGTATGATGATATAGTACTTTCTTACACAAAAGTTGTCCACTTTAGTTGTTTTTTACATGATTTGGATATGGTTAAAGTAATTCAATAATGCTTGATATGATCACACGCTATTTATGGGCAGAAAATTATTTAAAAAATTTTAAGGCTAGAGAAGTGTTTCAACATCTTTAAACAACCAAAAGATTTATCATCATGCAGGTAAAATTTTTGTTGGTGACAAATACATATAGGAACTACACAAAATTTCATGTGGTAGGAGACTTGCTCTCACCTTGTTAGAACTCCCGGTAAACTCTATTGATAATTGTTTGAGCAGTACTAACCCCTATTGATAATTGTTTGAGCAGTACTAACCCCTATTGATAATTGTTTGAGTAGTACTATGTTCAACAACACCTATACACAATCTCTTACTTCCATGTACTCTAGAGTATATTTAAAAGTACCATACGTCTCTTGAAAACAACCATTATGTGGAATATACTCTCGTGTACCATAGCAATCAAGTAATATGACTGAGGGTATGGTTGATTGTCCTTAGAGCTTTGAGATATTGGACCAAGTATAATGTTCGAGCCTATTGGTATATTAGAGAGGTGTAGCATAGGGAAAACCCTTATCCATAAGTTGTTTCAAGCCCTAAGATTTGTTGCTTTCAATATTTTCTATTTAACGAACACTTCATTTTTTTAATCATTTTGGAAGCAATAGTTAAATGTGAAAATTCCAAATTGGAAGCCTACAACAGTCAACAGTTGGAATGGGTGGTTGCCTTTCCTTTTCCTTAAACACCCTTGCATATCCTAATTTGCCCAATTCTGGACGGAAAAAATAAATAAAATGGTTTTGTTGGACCTCCTGGAGGCAAATGATGTCAGGATCACACTGTAATATTTCTTTCAATAAGTTTTGTCTGCGATATGCCCATTTGAGAGCGAATGAAGGACAGTTGGGGAAGTGTTGTGAAAAATTATTTAAAAATTTTTAAGGCTAGAGAAGTGTTTCAACATCTTTAAACGACCATAAAATTTATCATCATGCAGGTAAAATTTTTGTTGGTGACAATTACATATAGGAACTACACAAAATTTCATGTGGTAGGAGACTTGCTCTCACCTTGTTAGAACTCCCGGTAACCTCTATTGATAATTGTTTGAGCAGTACTAACCCCTATTGATAATTGTTTGAGCAGTACTAACCCCTATTGATAATTGTTTGAGTAGTACTTTGTTCAACAACACCTATACACAATCTCTTACTTCCATGTACTCTAGAGTATATTTGAAAGTACCATATGTCTCTTGAAAACAACCATTATGTTACTTGATTGCTATAGTGGCACCGTGAATAACACTTAGGAATATACTCTCGTGTACCATAGCAATCAAGTAATATGACTGAGGGTATGGTTGATTGTCCTTAGAGCTTTGAGATATTGGACCAAGTATAATGTTCGAGCCTATTGGTATATTAGAGAGGTGTAGCGTAGGGAAAACCCTTATCCATAAGTTGTTTCAAGCCCTAAGATTTGTTGCTTTCAATATTTTCTATTTAACGAACACTTCATTTTTTTAATCATTTTGGAAGCAATAGTTAAATGTGAAAATTCCAAATTGGAAGCCTACAAAGTTGGAATGGGTGGCTGCCTTTCCTTTTCCTTAAACACCCCTGCATATCCTAATTTGCCCAATTTTGGACGGAAAAAATAAATAAAATGGTTTTGTTGGACCTCCTAGAGGCAAATGATGTCAGGATCGCACTGTAATATTTATTTCAATAAGTTTTGTCTGTGATATGCCCATTTGAGAGCGAATGAAGGACAGTTGGGGAAGTGTTGTGAGGTAGCGTATACGTTTGCCAGAACATTGTATGTCACAACTGTGAACGTCAAACTTCCTTTGGAAGCAATAGTTAAATGTGAAAATTCCAAATTGGAACCCTATTGTAGCAACTTATATTATTTCTCCTAATTGTTAATCATTTTGGAAGCAATAGTTAAATGTGAAAATTCCAAATTGGAACCCTATTGTAGCAACTGATATTATTTCTCCTAATTGTTAATTAATTAACAATTTATCTGCTACGACAAATATCAAAATAAATACACTACAACCTTCACAAATAAAATTCTGTGGAAAAGATAATGCGCTGGAAACTGAGAAATGCTAGCACACACATAAAATTAACACAATTATTTTTGAAAAAAAGTCCCCTGAAAACCCCAACTTGGGAAAACCAATGCAACAGTTGAAGGTTTTATTATTATGCAGCAGTGAGAAATTCAGAGTACAACTAGATGCCAACATCTAGCAATCGTATAGAGAAAAATACTGGCAAAAATTAGTGAGGAATTTCCTCACCCCACAAGCAATCCTTGGCACAACTTTCCCTCAGAAACTCAACCATGACCCTCTGTGTCGGCCTCTACATTGTTATGTGAAATTTGTTTGACATCAAGCCTTTGAGTGGTCTCTAATGAAGTCGTTCTACCCTCTCTTGGCTGGAAAGATGCTTCTCCGACACTCTGGGACTCCTTCCCATCCTTTGGAACTGAAGACATATTTCTCTCTCAGCAAATCAAACTTTCCTCTAGAAGTTGTTGCATTTCCCCTGTGTCAGCTTCTCCATGGCAGCCTCTCTGCAAATGCACTCACTAGATTTGGAATACGTCCTCTAGCCTCATTGTCTCTGTCCCTCACTCACTGCTTCTCTCTCTGACTCTCTCTAGCAACAGTCAGTTGCTACTCTGGAAATCGATCTACCAAGAAATCAAAAGTGTGTCGATTTATCTCTCCATCACCACATCAATCTCCTCTTATAATTTTTAGTTGGAGCACCAATGGAGATTAAAACTTAATCAATGGCTAGGATCATCTTTGGATCGATCCGTGTGAGTTTCTAGATAAGTTTCACCTTCACTTAATTAATACTAATCAATTAACCATATTCCCTAAGTTTAGACACAGGAAATATTTAAAAATGGGTTAATAATATAATGAGTCATTTCTAGGTAGAATTTCCAAAAACAATTTTTGGGTTTTAAAGATCTCATGTATTCTAGCCTCTCCACTAAATTTTGTGGCTAGAACATGATGCTACGAAAACTAATGCTCCCTCTTAGAGAGGAATGTGTTCTAGTGTTGCACACCCTACCACAACACTGTCTCTACATCATCTCTTGTCACACTGGTCTAGCTACTACCGCCCACCAACCACTGTGCAACTCTGATATACACTGCATTTGTGTTGTTGTTGACGCAACCAACATTGCATCTGCAATGCAACTCTCTCTCATCCGTTGTTGCTGCAACTACAACATCTGCAGCTAAAATCATCCAAAATATTGAATCAATTGTGATCAATATGATGCATTTGTCTCCCGAGTCTCTGGCTGCTACTAGCGTCTGCATTGTCACTAAAGGATATGTGTTGTTACTGACTCTGCTCTGTGCCAACTGCACTGCGACCAACTTTGTGTGCCAACTGCACTGCTACCAACTTTGCAACGCGCTCCCCAACATTTGACTGTTGCTACTGTCTGCAACAGTCTCTCGGTATCTGACTACATCAACTGCCACTGATCGATCCTACTACTAAATACTGTGGGCCCTCTATAGCAAGGTATTGATCCATGAGGTGGTGTTATGAACTTAAATTCATAACAATTAATTAAAATATTTTAAATAAATATATTATTAATTAAAATCAGTCAATTAACAAATAATTAGCTAATGAAGGGACATTAGTCCCCAAGGGACATGTCTCTCTGATGTCAACTCCTATTTAAAGAGCACCGCCTCAGACTTGTAATTATCATTCTCTATAATATATATATATATATATAAAATATATATATAAAATATATATTATATATATATATATATATATAATATATATTACATTCAAAATTTATTTGGCGTATTATTACAGTCAAACAAAAAATTAAGAATTTAATTCTAATAGTGGTATCAGAGCAAGACTCCTTTTGGCTACACCCATGACAGCCTATTGGCTATTAGGCCCTACGGGCCTCCCATTTCCAGCTTGTTCAACTGTTTTGCTGCTGCAGACTGAGCAAGGTTGTGTCCGCAGGTTCCAAGTTGAGCAACGGAAGGAACGGTCGACCATGAGACATCTGGCGTCTGTGTGTTTTCTCCCGTGGCTCCGTGGCAAGCATCTACAGGTTCAGATACAACCTGTCGTGACCATACCAACGTTCGATTGTTCTAGTGTCTGCAGTCGTGGCTCGATTTGTCAATAGACGAGCCAAGGTTAACACATGGTAATACCAGAGGTCAGGTCACGGTCAAGTTCAACAGACGTGACCAAGCAGACCATAACGTTCATTCAATTTTTTTAATTTTTTTTAAAATTTGATCAATCGATTATTTAAAAATATAATAATATATAGCTGGTTAATATATATATATAGAGATATATATATATATAATATATATATATTATATATATATATATATATAAATATATATATATATATATTATATAATATATATAACTATAATATAAATTGTGATTTAATTAATTAATATACTTTAATTAAAAAAATATTGGGTCTTCAAGAAAAAAGCAAAACAAAATGGCAAGCAACAATAATGACGATATAAAAAAAAATTAAGACATCAGCAAGTTAAATAAACGCTTAGACAAGTCAGTTAGTAAGCAAGACCAAATGGGCAGCGACATTACTTAAAAAACTTGATGAGTCGTCATTTCAGAGAGACTCCCAAGACTCCGAAAGGTGAGGCCTCTCTAGAGCATGAGTTCTTGAGACGCGAGAAGCAACGAATACACAATAGTATAATAAATCATCTGAAAGGAACCATCTTAAAATAAAAAAATGAGTTACCTAAGTATGACGGTAAAAACTATAAGGGATTTGTTGTATGGGTATATAAGATGGACGCAATTTTTTTAAATGAATTACCTAAGTATGATGGTAAGAACTATAAGGGAGTTGTTGTATGGGAAATAAGATGGACACAATTTTTTTAGCAAACCCTCTGCTCGGCGAGAAAGAAAGAGTCATGACTGCATCCAACCACTTAGAAGAAGAAGCGTATGATTGATTTTTGTGGTGGTCGTCTAAATGCACGGGTTGCTCGTTCAATTGGAAAAACTTTAAAAACACGCTGTTAAAAAGGTTTCATGACGAGGAGGAGGATGTCGTCTACAAGAGATTCATTCACCCAAAACAAAAAGGATCAGTGAGTGAATATACTCACGACTGGGAAGTGTTAGCTGTAAGGCAGACATGGGTTCTCAAATGAAAAGCTTCTAAAAATGTATCATTGTGGCCTTAAAGATTACATTAGTGAAGAATTAAAATTGCAAAAACCCAAAACCATTGAGGAGGACAAACATGCAGCCATAATTATCGAACGAAAATATAAACTTCACAAAGCACCAAATGCTACTAACGATAGGACTAACAGTTATTCCAAGGGGAAGGAAAATATAAACTTCACAAAGCACCAAATGCCAATAACAATAGGACTAATAGTTATTCCAAGGGGAAGGTAGGTAAACCCTCGTTAGAGAATACTAGCAAGTGAGTTCCCCCACCATTGTGAAATGAAAGGAAACAAAAATCTAATGTCAAAAGGAAAAAAGATGGAAAATGTTGGAAGTGTGGAGACAAATATTACGCAAGACACAAGTGCGCAACACAAAAATCGTACAATTATGAAGCTGAAAAAGAAGAGGAATCTTAAAAAAAAAACTCTGACGAAGAGGACAATGAAGAAAATGCAAACCCTAGTGTTGAATCAGAAGACGATAACACAAATTTCCTTAGCATCCATCACAGGGATAGCTCAACCACGGACATTGAAGCTTAAAGGTCACATCAAGAAGCAAACCCTTATCGTTCTAGTAGACTCAGGAAGTACGCACAACTTTGTAGATGTCAATGTTGCAAAAATACTGAACATATTTGCTTACCCGGTAGCAGACTTAAAAGTTATGGTAGCAAAATGGAAAACGTATAGATGGAGTGGGCAAGTGCCATAAGGTTAAGTTGCAATTAAGCGACTATGCAATGGAGTCCAATTTTTATATGATTCCCCTAGGAGTAGATGTTGTTTTGGGTGTACAGTGGTTAAGAACACTATGCACATATTCAACAAATCACATAAAATAGTTCATTAGATTCAAATGGGATGGAAGGAAATATCAGTTGTTCGAGTTTTAGGCACCACCAACACAAGTCATCTCCGCTCAACAGATAAAGAATCTTATTCGCAAGGGGGCACCAGCATTTGTTGCACAATGTCAGAACTTAGAATTATTATCGACAAAAGGGACTCACCAACCATCAGAGATTTCATCTTTGATCTAGAAATATGAGAAGGTTTTCTAAGATCTACAAATGAAGTTACCCCCGGAAAGGCAAATTGAACACATTATCGAAGTCAAACCAGACTCAACACCAGTGAATGTTAAGCCATATAGTTATCCCCATCACCACAAGAAAAAAATAGAACGCTTAATATGACTTGTTGAAGCATGGAATCATTACAAAGAGTAGAAGTCCATATGTTGCACCCATAGTATTGATCAGGAAGAAGGACGAATCCTTCCAATTATGTATAGATTACAGAGGCTTAAACAAAATCACTATTAAACATAAGTTTCTAATTCCGTTTATTGATGAAATGCTAGATGAATTACACGGTGCGAAATATTTTTCCAAGTTAGATCTAAGATTGGGCTACTACCAAATACGAGTAAGGTTAGAAGACGTCGAAAAGACAACATTTAGGACTCATGAAGGGCATTACAAGTTCAAGGTCATGCTATTTGGATTAACAAATGCACTAGCCACCTTCCAAGAAACCATGAATGATCACTTTCATCCTTATCTATGGAATTTTTTATTAGTTTTCTTCTATGATATTCTAGTCTATAGTGAGACGTGGAAAGAACATCTCAAACATCTAGAAGAAGTGTTGTCTGTTTTGGAAAAGAACCAATTTTATGCCAAGCTATCAAAATGTACGTTTTGGCAGAAGGAAGTTGAATACCTAGGACATATTATATCAAGGGAAGGAGTCCAAATGGATCCCAACAAAATCAAGGCAATCAAAGAATGGCCCAAACAACATATCTAATCTGAGGGGATTTTTAGGTTTAACAAGGTATTACTAAATATTTATAAGAAACTATGCACATCTAACAACACTCCTGACCAATTTGTTAAAGAAAAATGGTTTTTAGTGGAATGACCAAGCAGACAAGTGTTTTGAGAAATTAGAGGAAGTAATGTCAACCACACCAATACTAGCAACTCCTGACTTTTCAAAACCATTTGTAGTAGAATGTGATGCTTCTCGTTTCGGAATTGGATCTGTATTAATGAAGGACAACCACCCTATAGCATTTTAGAGTAAGAAGCTTAGTAAACGAGAAGGCTTAAAATAAACATACCAAAAGGAGATGCTTGCCATCATACACGCTTTGAAAAAATGGCGCCAGTATTTGCTTGGAAGTAAATTATCAATCTGAACAATCCACAACAGTCTTCAGTTTTTACTTCAGCAAAAGACATTAACAACAGTACAACATAAGTGGATGGAGAAGTTGTCAACCTTCGACTTAGAAATATTACACAAGAAAGGAAAGGAGAATGTCGTTGTTGATGCACTCTTACGTAAGGATGACAAGCACACAGCATGTGCCGCTATGATAGTTGTTATGGAATGGTTGGATGAAATACGAGCTGAATATGCCAAGGATGAGGATTGTGACTCCATGATTAAGGATATCAGTCAGTATACCAACTTCGAGTGGAAGAATGACATCTTATGGTACAAAGGTAGAATTTTCCTAACTCCTGCATCCAAATTTAAGGTGAAAGTACTAAAAGAGTCACAATTCACTAGCAACCACACATGTCAGATTCTACGTAAGGATGACAAGCACACAATATTGTGCCGCTATGATAGTTGTTACGGAATGGTTGGATGAAATACAAGCCGAATATGCCAAGGATGAGGATTGTGACTCCATGATTAAGGATATTAGTCAGTATACCAACTTCGAGTGGAAGAATGACATCTTATGGTACAAAGGTAGAATTTACCTAACTCCTGCATCCAAATTTAAGGTGAAAGTACTAAAAGAGTCACAATTTGCCAGCAACCACACATGTCAGATTCTACAAGACTTACTACAACATCTAATAGTCATTCTATTGGAAGGGTATTAGCAAGGAGATTCAGAAATATGTTGTAGAATGTGATACATGTCAAAGAAACAAGAGAAAAAATGTTCCAACTCTAGGATTGCTACGCCCATTACACATTCCAAATCACAAGTGGGAGGAGCTTTCGATGGATTTTATTGAAGGACTACCTGCATCTGATGGAAAGGATAAAAAATTTGTAGTAGTCGACAGGCTCACTAAATATGCCCACTTTATGACTATTAAAAAGACTAACACAACTAAATAAATCATTGATATGTTTTGTAAAAATGTTTACAAACTACACAAGTTTCCTAAGGTCAGCGATAAAGATGTAAGGTTTAAGGGAAAATTTTGGAAGGAATTCTGCCATCAAGCAAGAATATCCCTCCATGAGTTCGACCTATCATCCCCAAACAGATGGGAAAACCAAAATTGTTAATAAATGCTTAGAAACATATCTTCGTTGTTTCGTTACAGATAAACAAAACAAATGGACACAGTGGCTACACCTGGAAGAATGGTGGTATAATACCACATATCATAGGTCAGCTAAGATGACACCCTTCCAAGCCTTATATGGTTACAAGCCACACAAGTGGAAGGACTTCGCACTCCTTGATTCTAGAGTACCAGTCGTTAAAGACCACCTAGGAGAAAGTCAAAAGATCATCAACATACTAGAAGAAAATGTAACCATGGCTCGTAATAGAATGAAACAACAAGCCGAAAAACACTACTTTGAAAGATATTTCGAGGAGGGAGATTGGGTCTTTGTTAGACTCCAACCTTATAAGAAACTATCACTAAAATAACAAGGGAAGAATAAATTGTTGCCTAAATATTATGGACCGTATTAGATAATAAAAAAGATTAGTGTTGCTTATGGGTTAAAGTTACCAGAGAACTGCTGAATCCATAATACTTTTCACGTATCAAGTCTCAAAAGAGTGTTAAGGCAAAACCAAATAGCATAAACAAAAATACCAAAAACCAATGAAAAAGGAAGAATAATCCTTAAACCTGAAGGTATACTCGCTACTTGAGAAAATGTTTTACAATCCAAGACAATAAAGGAATACCTCATCAAATGGAAGAGGTTACCAAAAGAAGATTCTTCTTGGGAATCAGAATGTTTCTTGCATCAACACCCAAGCCTACCTATGCTTTGAGGACAAAGCATCTTAAGGGGAAAACAATGTTATGAACTTAAATTCATAACAATTAATTAAAATATTAAATTATTATTTAAATGAAATATATTATTAATTAAAATCAATCAATTAACAAATAATTAGCTAATGAAGAGACATTAGTCCCCAAGTGACATGTCTCTTTGATTAGGCATGGTCAATCACTCCTATTTAAGGAGAACTTCCTCATCCTGTAATTATCCCTTTAATTATCTATAAATATATATATATATATATATATATATATATATATTATTTATATTACATTCATAATTTATTCTGGTGTATTATTACAGTCAAACAACAAATTAATAATTTAACTCTAATAGGTGGACTCCACAAGGATCCTTTCCAATCTCTGTAGCTCACTACTTGAGGTATATTGGCAAACATAGCGAAGTCTTCCTGCAGCCTGGAGGAAAGCATATTGATTTCAACTAAAGTTACCTGATGGTCCTACTTCTCCTCCTTTTCCTTATTCTCGAGAGGACACTAGATATTGTAGTGATTGAGCTCACCACACCTAAAGAAGTTGACCTTTGAAAGATCCTTCTAATTTCTCTACTCCCTTTATCCTTGATTGGGACCCTTTGATGAGAGGGCCACATTCTCCTCCTCCTGCACCGTCTCGATCCAATGTTGCTACCACTGATGGAGTTCTTTAGCAAAGCTCGTCTCAACCCTTCCTGTCACAAATAGACCCAATGGCATTAGCTCCATGGATTGAGAAGCTACCCCAAAAATTGACAGCTAGTCTCGAACCTCCTGAAGTCTGGTAAGGAAGGGGACTATGCCTTCCCCTTTTTGCATCTAGATAGGTCTCAACTTCTCTTCTAGGTACAACTTCCCCTACTGGAAAGTACCCTAGTACAACATGGAGAGAGCATCTTGTTACCTCTTGTTAAGTTTAGGTATGTTCTATGCTAGAGCAATTTATTTAAATTTTCACAGTTAGCAATCACATCAACATTACGATAAACTGCAGATAGAACATAAATATAAACGCAAAAGACAAGCCAAGACAAGAGGACACAAGATATGGCGTGAGCCAGGGACAAACCCCACAATGTGTGGGGAAACCCTTTGATCAAATCTTCTTTTATCTTCAAAGTTCAGCAGAGAAAGAGAGAGAGAGTACATTTACAACATAAGTCAATACTTTGACTTATCTAGATCTGGCATAGATCATTTCGTATAATGATGAGATCAATTGAAGACATTCTGCTTCAACTGATTCTCAAGGTGACTCCTTCACCTATCATCGTGCTGCATCTTGTCCATTTGTTGCACCTTACTGTGTAGCGCACCATGCTGCACTAATCATGATAATCATCATGCCCCCTCATGTTCATGATCTTATTATGTTGCCCATACTAATATGCATCATCATCATGCTGTTGTCCTTACAGATGTGTATTATCATCATGCTGTTGTGCATCATGTCCAAGTTTTCATTCAACTGCTGCCCATGTCCATGTTCTCATGCTCCATGTCATCCTGCATCATTATGCAGTTCATTCATACATCATTCTGCTTCTTCCATGGCCTTATCAAGCCGCTCATGATCTTGTTTATCATCATGCTGCCCATTTATCATTATGCATCATTGTGCTGATTATCATCATGTTATCACCTACAACAAAGCAGATCTCCTGGAAGCTCTTCAATGTTTCCATTGACCGTGAATAAAACTGCTTGAACAGTGTATTATAGTGCAACCATTTTCAGCTCTTTCATCTACAGCGGCAACCATTTATGCCTGCTCTCCATCACAGTTGTTCCTTATATGATAACGGATTAGATATCAGGTTGACTGTCTCCATCAATCTTCATGAACAACGTATCACTGTGAATATGTTATGCGTACATCATGTAAGGGTTGTTGCGTATGACAACGTCTATGTTGCTATGTGTGACAACATATGAAGCTGCGTGTGACAGAGGATATATATGCATGAGTTTCCATGTCTACGTGGAATCCTCATTACAGCGAAACCATCCAAATATTTCCACGCATGAGTTCTGTTCTTTTATGGCTGCGTGAAACAGGTCTTCTGGACATCGTATAAGTGCTGCTTTTAGGGTTTCTAGACAACATATGAGGGCTGTTGCCCAGCGTATTGACCAACGTAACATATCACTGCGTTCCAATGTTTGCGTTTTATGTATACTACGTATGACTGTCCACAGTGACTGCCTTTCATGTATGAGACGTTTACATGTATGCGTTTCAATATATCTTCATTCCCATATATATATATATATATATATATATATATTGGTCCACGCATCTTATACTGCCAGATCTATGACACGTTCCATACCCATACACAACATATTATATGACCACGTTCAGCTTTTACATTTAATGCCCAGCATCCAGCATTTACATTACTGCATATGACTGTCCAGCGTTTTACTCCATGAAAGAACAACGTATACATTCATCACGTTGCTTAATTAGGGCATCACCTTTTCGATCTTTTCTCCATCAAACCCAAAATAGGATGAAGAGAGATCACAATAGAGTGAGTGTGAAGAATGACTTAAAGTTTCCTTCTATTTATACTAAAGCGAGGATGATGAATAGACATGTCGCTTGGGCTTCTAGAGCCCACATAATAGTTGGGCTTGATAATAATTTCATAAACAAATTAAATTCATATCTCCATAAATACTTATTAGAATCGGATGATCTTTGGATCAATCCTACACCTCTCGACGAGAGGGATCTAATAAAAATATCAGCTGCCATAAATAAGCTGACCCACATGGAGTTTGGCCCTAGTTGCCAATTTAACACTCCCTCTCAACTAGGGAGAACTCCATCCGTTGATCCATAAGTCTGACTGTACTATCTCTGCCATTAGTGCCCTGCACTGTTCTGCCCAACTCTGCTCAGCTCTGTTGGCTCTACTCTACTCTACTTAGCTCTGTTGGCTTTGCTCTGCTTCTGTTGGCTCTGCTAGCTCTGCTCTACTTTGCTCAGCTCTGCTGGCTCTGTAAAAATTTTGTTTTCCCACCTCGGTTTTCAGTTTCTCCTTATTTCTCTCATGTAGTTAAATGCCCTTTCCCATAACCATATATTCAACAAGCTAGAAAAAATAAATTTGCTGAAAACACAAATTCTGGAAAATTTACAGAATGCTGGAAATTGCAAAAATAAAAATCAGCAGTAATAAACAGCCATTAAAACACATTAAAGCACTGATATTTTTAGTCAATGTGACCCTAGAAAAACCCCCTACAACTCTTGGGGAAAACCAGTTTGAGAGCTCTTCTTTATTTATGAAAAATGTCTTTTTACAGCAAGAAAATTTCAGCAAAAATTACAGCAAAATAATTTTTTTTTCAGCAAGCAAACTTATCCATTTTCAGCCCAACAGACCACCTGGAAACTTCTCAGTTTTCAGCAAAAAAATCATCTTTTTCTGCTTGTTCTTGCTGCTGTTCTACTTGTCTTTCTGTTGTTCTGATTTTGCTGAAGAGCTTCCTGGTATGTGTGCCAAACTGCTGCCTCTTTCTCCTTCTTGTCCAGAAATCTCCCTTGCTCTCTTGCTCTCCTTCTCCCAATCT
>APFE030834424.1:151864-198651 GCA_000404065.3 Pinus taeda
AGCAAGAAAATTTCAGCAAAAAATTACAGCAAAATAATTTTTTTCAGCAAGCAAACTTATCTGTTTTCAGCCCAACGGACCACCTGGAAACTTCTCAGTTTTCAGCAAAAAAATCAGCGTTTTCTGCTTGTTCTTGCTGCTGTTCTGCTTGTCTTTCTGCTATTCTGATTGTGCTGAAGAGCTGTCTGGTATGTGTGCCAAACTGCTGCCTCTTTCTCCTTCTTGTCCAGAAATCTCCCTTGCTCTCTTGCTCTCCTTCTCCCAATCTGCTCATGAAAGAATTGATGATCTTTTCCTCCTTTTCCTCCTTTAATATAACTCCAAGTGACTTTTGGGTGATCCAAAGTGACTTTTGGGTGATCTCTAAATCCAATGGCTGAAATAGATTTAGATCAATGGCTGAGATTAAATGCACTTTTAAATCTCACTTTCTATTTTTAATTCACCCACTTTAATAAAGACCCACTTAGTCATTTATTTCCAAAGTCACTTTTCCTTTCTAATTTTTCATTGACTTTATAAAAGTCACTTTAAAATTAGACCTTAGTAACTTTATCAGTTAAAGTCACTTTTAAATTAGATTTTAACTTTATAAAAATTATAAAGTCACTTTAGGAGAAAAATTAAAATCTTTTGGACACTTTTCCCTAGGCCAAAGATCAAAGCCTAAGGGAACCACTTGTCCTCCGGTACCAAATTTCAACAGGCTCTGCTCTGCTCTGCTCAGCTCTGCTGGCTCTGCTCTGCTCAGCTCTGTTGGCTCTGCTCTGTTGGCTCTGCTCTGCTCAGCTCTGCTGGCTCTGCTAGCTCTTCTCTGCTCAACTCTGCTGAACTATGAAGAAGAAGAATTGATCGAGAATGTCTCATACCATTCCCCACTGACCCGAAGTCAGTCCCAGAGTGTGTACCACTGGTCCCAGACCAGTCTCAATCGACCCAAAGTCAGCGTCATAGTAGGTACCACTCCTACTACTGGTCCCAGACCAGTATCGCAGTCTCAAAGAGTGTACCATTGGTCCCAGACCAGTCTCAGCGAACCTGAAGTCAACGTCATAGTATGTACCACTCTCACTGGTCCCAGACCAGTACTGCACTGACACGAAGTCAGCCTCAAAGTATGTACCACTGGTCCCAGACCAGTCTCAACCGATCTGAAGTCAACGTCATAGTATGGTACAACTCCTACCATTGGTCCCAGACCAATATCCCAAGCTCAGAGAGTGTACTACTGGTCCCAGACCAGTCTCAACGGACCCGAAGTCAGTGTCATAGTATGTACCACTCTCACTGGTCCCAGACCAATCCTACACTAACACGAAGTCAGTCTCGGAGTACGTACCACTGGTCCCAGATTAGTCTCAGCCGACCCGAAGTCAGCGGAAAAAGTCGAAGTCGGGATTAAATCGACAAGGGTCCAAAAGTTGAAAAAGTCGTTAAAGTCGGGAGTTTTTCGAAAAAGTCGGCAAAAAGTCGGCCTAATAATGAACGGCAGCCAAAAAAAAACAAAAAATCGGGATTTAATCGGCCAGCCAAAAAAATAAAAAAATCGGGATTTAATCGGGATTTATTCCCGACTTTTTCCACACTGTGTACAACTCCTACCACTGGTCCCAGACCAATATCATTAATCCCAGATCAGTGGAGGTCATCCTAGTGTAGGGAGTACGGTAGATACAACAATGCATCCATCGGTACTACTATGGTCCCTAACTTCATTTCCCTGCTCATTGATCAGATGAGAGGTACTTCCCATGAATCCCAGACTGCATGGGTAGGATGCCTCGACAGGAGAACTTAATCAATCCTGTCCTCATAGAACACATCGATCCTGCTACTATCGCCATGGAGAACACATCAATCCAGGCTGCCATGGAGAACACATCAATCCAGGCCTCACAAGAGAACTAATCATCCTGCTACACAGGAGAGCGAATCATCCTGTTCCACAAGAGAGCGAATCATCTTGTCCCACAAGAGAGCGAATCATCTTGTTCTAGAGCGCACCACCAGGGGAGGGTGAGTCACCCTGTGTTCGTATGTTGTTCCAGTAGAACTGCAAGCCCCCTAGAGCTCCCAGAGCTCAATGTATGCAACATGCAGGACCCTTGTACAAAGGTCTCTCGACGACTCCAAGTCGTTCAGGAAAATCACAAATTTGATCTTTCCTCGGGGCTCTGTCTTGTACATCATCTCAGTGCAATGGAGCTTGATAAGGCAGTATTTGATGTCTATTTGTTGGAGCAATTGTCAAATACGGGATTCCTCAATAATCGAATTCCACCTCTGGTTGTCACAGAGAATCACAGTGGTATTCATCATGTGTACAAACAGCTCTCGGAAGAGCTTCAGCAACCTGACTGCCTCACAAAAGGCCATACTATCAACAATGTATTCTGCCTTGGTGTTGCTCAGAGTCACCGATTTCTGCTTCCTACTCATACAGGATATCGAGGCAGATTCCAAAGAGAAACAACACTGAGAAGTGCTCTAATGATCCTCCATACTGCCTGCCCACTCATCATTCGAATAATCATGTGGTTTCATATTTTTATTAGTGTATCTCAATCCATGAGAGATATCTCAGAAGATTCTTGACACCAATCTAGTGAGGCTCAAATATGAGATTCACCATGCTAATTGCATCCCATATGTCCATACGGAGGTTCTCCAAGTACATCAATGCAAATGAGTTTATGAAACTCAAAGGCATTTCCAAAATCTGGTCCGACATCATTACCATATAACTTCTGAAAGTTAAGATCCTCGAGGAAATCACAAGCTTGTAGCTTATCTTCCCACATTTAGAATCCAACTCCCTCTGTCTCCTATAAATGAGAGGGTCTACACCTGTTAGACATAGGTGCCGGTATGAAAGGTTTATCATCCACAACCTTTGAGTATTGGTTTGGATCGGTTTCACTCCTAGTGAATCTCAGTTGCATTAGATAGCTATCAATCCTCTCATACTACGCCTGAGGTGTATACACGAGATTCCCTGATCATGATTCTCAAACTCCTTGGGTCGTTCCAAACCTGTGGACCTGCTGCATGAGGGGAATGATCCCCTTATAATATTTTCCTTCGGTACATTTCAAACATGTACCTTCATGCTCCTTTTTGAATTCAAGCATCCTAGTCACCATCTGACTCACAGACCTCCGGTGTTGAGTCAATGGACATGGTCCCCAGTGAAATTCCTGCAACTTGATACAACCCTAAACTCAAAAACATCTTTGAAAGATCTATTTTCAAACACATACCTTTCCATCGATAAGTTCCACCCTACAACCTTTGACTTCCATTTCCGAGATGGACATCAGGTTCTTCTTATGATCAGGTACATAAAAGAGATTCTAGGGTTTCTTGCTTTCATGGAAGAGTCGACCATTTCCCTGATGACTTGCATTACTAGTCATTCCTTTGATTATTGAAGATGTCCCAGGAATGATTGTTATCTTCATCAAGAGATGTGTCTCTGCCATTCAGACACTCCTTTGCTTAAGGGTCGAACTTATTTCAACAAGGCATTTGCCTTTCCTTCCACCCTTAGATCAAAACTTCCTAATGAAGTGATCTTTAGATGGGCCATCAGAAACTTCCGCTGCGTCATTTTGATAACATTCTTTGCTTCGACTTCACCCTAGGTGAATTATGAGGAACCCATTGATCCTTCTGTCTCGTCCCAATTGCCTTTGGTGATTGCTCTTTCACTCTTGCTTGGGCATAGTCTTCACCTCAGTTCTGATACCATGTTAAGTTTAGGTATGTTCTATGCTAGAGCAATTTATTTAAATTTTCACAGTTAGCAGTCACATCAGCATTACGATAAACTGCAGATAAAACATAAATATAAACGCAGAAGACAAGCCAAGACAAGAGGACACAATATATGGCGCGAGCCAGGGACAAACCCAACAATGTGTGGGGAAACCCTTTGATCAAATCTTCTTTTATCTTCAAAGTTCAGCAAAGAAAGAGAGAGAGAGTGCATTTACAACAAAAGTCAATACTTTGACTTATCTAGATCTAGCATATATCATTTCGTATAATGATGAGATCAGTTGAAGACATTCTGCTTCAACTGATTCTCAAGGTGACTCCTTCACCTATCATCGTATTGCATCTCGTACATTTGTTGCACCTTATTGTGTAGCGCACCATACTGCACTAATCATGATAATCATCATGCCGCCTCATGTTCATGATCTTATTATGCTGCCCATACTAATATACATCATCATCATGCTGCTATCCTTACAGATGTGTATTATCATCATGCTATTGTGCATCATGTCCAAGTTTTCAATCAACTGCTGCCCATGTCCATGTTCTCATGCTCCATGTCATCATGCATCATTATGCAGTTCATTCATACATCATTCTGCTTCTTCCATGGCCTTATCAAGCTGCTCATGATCCTGTTTATCATCATGCTACCCATTTATCATTATGCATCATTGTGCTGATTATCATCATGCTATCACCTACAACAAAGCAGATCTCCCGGAAGCTCTTCGATGTTTCCATTGGCTGTGAATAGAACTGCTTGAACAGCGT
This sequence comes from Pinus taeda, assembly GCA_000404065.3. NCBI lineage: Eukaryota > Viridiplantae > Streptophyta > Pinopsida > Pinales > Pinaceae > Pinus > Pinus taeda. The sequence continues at coordinate 156,422 of APFE030834424.1, forward strand.
ATTATAGTGCAACCATTTTCAGCTCTTTCATCTACAACGACAACCATTTATGCCTGCTCTCCATCGCAATTGTTCCTTATATGATAACAGATTAGATATCATGTTGACTGTCTCCATGGACTGCATGTAATGACTGTCTCCATCAGTCTTCATGAACAACGTATCATTGTGAATATGTTATGCGTACATCATGTAAGGGTTGCTGCGTATGACATCATCTATGTTGCTACGTGTGACAGAGTATATATATGCATGAGTTTCCATGTCTACGTGGAATCCTCATTACAGTGAAACCATCCGAATATTTCCACGCGTGAGTTCTGTTCTTTTATGGCTGCGTGAAACAAGTCTTCTGGACATCGTATAAGTGCTGCATTTAGGGTTTCTAGACAGCATATGAGGGTTGCTGCCCAGCATATTGACCAACGTAACATATGATTGTGTTCCAATGTCTACGTTTTATGTATACTACGTATGACTGTCCACAGTGACTGTGTTTCATGTATGAGACGTTTACATGTATGTGTTTCAATATATCTTCATTCCCATATGAGCGTTACGTGGTCATATAATACGTTGTGTATGGGTATGGAACGCTATCATACCCTAGATCTAGCAGCGTGGTTGTCATAGATCTGGCAGTATAAGATGTGTGGACCAATATATATATATTGGTCCACACATCTTATACTGCCAGATCTATCACCACGCTGCCAGATCTAAGGTATGATAGTGTTCCATACCCATACACAGCGTATTATATGACCGCGTTCAGCTTTTACATTTAATGCCCAACATCCAACATTTACATTACTGCATATGACTGTCCAACGTTTTACTCCATGAAAGAACATCGTATACATTCATCACGTTGCTTAATTAGGGCATCATCTTTTGGATCTTTTCTCCATCAAACCCAAAACAGGATGAAGAGAGATCACAAGAGAGTGAGTGTGAAGAATGACTTAAAGTCTCCTTCTATTTATACTAAAGCGAGGATGATGAATAGACACGTCGGTTGGGCTTCTAGAGCCGACATAATAGTTGGTCGGCTTGATAATAATTTCATAAACAAAATAAATTCATATCTCCATAAATACTTATCGGAATCGGATGATCTTTGGATCAATCCTACACCTCTCGACGAGAGGGATCCAATAAAAATATCAGCTACCATAAATAAGTTGACCCACATGGAGTTTGGCCCTAGTTTCCAATTTAACACCTCTTAAACTATAAGGGGTCCTAGGAGGGATTCCTAAAGGGACAATTGCTAGGTCAAGGGCAACAATGGAGAAATAGCCCACTGTGAACTTAGCTAAATCTCCCTACTCTTTGCAGACTTTCACCAATGGGAGGAGACTCGATATGTATGGTTCCACTAATGAATGACAAGTCAATGGATATGAGTGACCCAAACTCTTTTCGAGAAGGTTTTGAAGGGTGGAAATTGCTTGCTTTCCAAGCAAGGTAATATGTGCTTCTAGGGAAAGGAAGAGGATTTTGGGGGTTTGGTGTATGAGAATAGGTTTTGAAAGGAGTTCCCCACACCCTAAATTCATGTTAAAAGGGTGGAAATTGCTTGCTTTCCAAGCAAGGTAATATGTGCTTCTAGGGAAAGGAAGAGGATTTTGGGGGTTTGGTGTATGAGAATAGGATTTGAAAGGAGTTCCCCACACCCTAAATTCTTGTTAAAATTGGTATCCCAAATGGTTCTTGAAGAATAGTCCTTTGAAAGAGTGGGACCACACGGGGCTAAGTGGACCTAGTCTGGGGTATGAAGAAAGTATGAAATAATCAATGATTTTCTTACCCTAGACAAGGTGGGTAGGATTAAAGAAAGTATTTGACTCAATGATGTTTTTTGACCCTGGGAAGTGCTAGCCTTGGGGATGGCAGGGCAAGTTTTGGTTTTAGAGCTAGGGCTTGGCATTTCTTCCAACTCCACCATTATAATGTCTTCAAATCTGGAGGTGGGCTAGAAGAGAGGCCAGCGCAGGAGAACTTAGGAGATCAAACTTTTTCAGTGGCTAACTTGCCAAGAAAATGATGTCTTAGGCACCCCAATGTGGCTAGACTTGGGAGGAGGTGAAAGATTAGGATTTTTGGTGCCCACCCTTGGTATATCATTGCCTTAATGCTTGGGAGAATGGAGTCTATGTTGATTGTATAAGATTTCTTGGTTTCTAGTTGAGTAGGCCTCAAAATTACTTCACAAACCCTCTAGGTCAAGTGAAAGCAATCTTGTAGATTTTATACTTCAAATAAACAAGAGAAATGGCTTTTCAAGATCAAGTTTTACCTCTAGGAGATTTCTCTCATACGACAAGAACCAATGCATGGAGAGAACATTAGGATAGAGACAAAAGTTTTGGTCCTAGAGCTAGGGCTTGGCTTTTCTCCCAACTCCACCATCAGAATGTCTTCAAATCTGGAGGTGGGCTAGAAGAGAGACCAGCGAAGGAGACCCTAGGAGATCAAACTTTTTCAATGGCTAACTTGCTGAGAAAATGATTCCCTAGGCACCCCAATGTGGCTAGACTTGGGAGGAGGTGAAAGATTAGGATTTTTTGTGACCGGTAGATCAGTGCCTTAATGCTTGGGAGAATAGAGTCTATGTTGATTGTGTAATATTTATTGGTTTGAGGAGGCCTCAAAATTACTTCACAAACCCTCTAGGTCAAGTGAAAGCAATCTTGTAGATTTTATACTTCAAATAAACAAGAGGAATGGCTTGTCAAGGTCAAGTTTTACCCCTAGGAGATTTCTCTCGTACCACAAGAACCAATGCATGGAGAGAACATTAGGATAGAGACAATCCCACAATATTAAGCAACAATTTTCATGCAACAATTAGCCTAAAACAATGAAAATACCATCCAACATATATGACAAAATAACAAGAATAACATCAAGAATTTCATACTTACAATGCAGTAGAGTATATCCAACCATTCACAGATGACAATAATGAAGCTCCAAGAGAAGACAAATTGATAACCATACATCAAAATTCATTCATAAATGCTCCAATTCATCCTCCAGCAAAAAGTGTGAAATTATCTAAAGGGGAGAGATTCAATCGAAAGTGATGATGAGAAATGATCTCACCTCACTTGTATTTATACACATCTAAGGAGTTTGAATTAGCCTCCTTGGCCTACATACAACCTTTTGGTGACAAGCCTACCAAACTAGCTCTCAAATGAAAAAGTAAGCCTCTCAAGAGGTCAAATAATAATTTATGCATGTCGTTAGGCCCTCCAAGAGGCCTAATGAGGTCCATGGTTGCCACAATGAAGAATAGGACCCTCAAAAGCAGTGAACAAGGGGTTGGCCCTTTGTAATAACCTATGGTGCTACAAATGACTATTGGGGCACACAAGTGTCCTCATGGATAACTGCCCTTTGTAATAACCTATGGTGCTCCAAATGACTATGGGGGCACACAAGTGTCATCATGGGTCTCCAAACAAAACTAAGATGTCTGTAGGTTGCCCTCAAGGGATAGGATGATAATGTAGGAGATGCCACATCATCGTAGAGGTCCTGGATCATCTACCAAGTGTATGGTGTAGATCTGGGGCCCGCTGGGCATGATGGATCAAGTGCATCCTCCTCGTCCAATAAGTGAACCACAAGCAATCTTTGAATGGCTGTGGAGATCCATGGATCTCAAAACTCAACCTATATGTGCCAATGTAGCCCTCTAGTGGATGAGCACCTCGTATAAAGAGACCAAACCCTAAATGGAAACCATTTACAATCTTGCATAAGATCCAATGAGTCCCCTAGGCTTCCAGTACAAAACGTCATTAGAGAAATCAAGCAAATGAGCTCACCTAGTCATGGACCACAAGTGGGGACTTCATAATGGCCTGCCCTTCCATAATGGGCTTCAGGATGTGCCAATGTATTCTAAACTCCCAATGGGGTTAACCAAGTACCCTATTAGGTTGTTTCTGCTTCCAAAGGGGATAATATAGCCAAGGTACATCCGTCAAAAGGTGGTGGCATGTGGTAGATAGGTGAATGAAGTAGGGAATGAGAAGGGGTAACCTGGGTCACATGCTGAGGCACAAGGGTAGCTAATAAGAGGGAAGACCACACTTGGGTTTATAAGGTGTAGGAGGGAGCAATCGTGGTACATGAGGTGCCTTGACCTTGATTTTTCCACCCTTCTTTATACACATTTTTCCTTTTTGTGATTTTATTTGATTAATTACTCGGGGTTCAAGGGGTTATAGCATGATGTATAAGGTATAGCAGTAAATTCCGCCCTTTAAGGTGGGGTGGTTCATCGCCCACCAGGGGTTGGAACAATCATGGGTTCCTATAGGATGAAGAAGGCTCATAGAACCTACTAGAACCAGGGTGATGACCATGATGATGGGGTAGAGCTCATGTATTGGCTTTTTCCCATGTGCTAAATGCTTTTGTTTCGGCCATATTTTGCATTTTGTGGTACTTTTCTTGTTGAATGTGGCCATATATGCTTTTAACTTTATTTTTTAATTGCATCAACCTCTAGGCTTCATTCTAAGCTATGACCCAAGGTGTGGGCAAGGGGAAGGGGTGAGTTGACCCTATGTGGAATAAATGGGGGAATGTGGACACAGGTGGGAAACATGATGGATGGGGTGATAATGAGTGGAAAGAGGGTATATAAGCGAATAAGGGAGTGGGACCACACAATCAAAATTGAGGTTTCCCATGAAATACCATCCCTGAAACCAAATGGTATGTAAAAGAGATCCCACGGGACTAGAATCCAAGGTTAATTCTTAAAAGGGGTCTAGGGGAAGAAGCATAGACCTAGCCCATTATTTTCTCCGAATCCCCCCATTAATTCATGCCCAAAAGTGTCCATGATAAGAAAACTACAATACTCAATTTCAAAAATGACAAGTCATACCTTTAGATTCAGGAGACCCACCTTCAAACATATGATCATGGTAGATGGGCGAGGGACAGTGTGGTTAACTCAGGTGGCAGAGGACTAGCATAATGAGCTAGCTAATGGTTGCAAGGGGTTGTTGGCTGCTGGTTGAGGACCATCTTGCAGACAAAATTTCTCCTAAGGATATTACCCACAAAATGGTGGGTAACATCTAGCTCCAATTGGGACACGATCTCTCGAAGAAGTGGTTGAAGCTACTCAAACGAGAGGTCACGATAACTCCAACAATCTCTTGGTTACTGTAGACCTATCACCTGCACATATAATAGATGGAAAAACATGAGGCAACATGCTTTTATGGCATCTCATGATCACACATGCTAATATGTTAGGCCATAAAATCAACAAAAAATAAAATATGCAAATTTTAATTCATATGCATCTAATCTACCATGAGAAATATCACATGATGTTAGTTCTAAAGAGAAAATGGTAGATGAAGGGCGTGGGAGGCGAGAAAATATGGTCTCCATTCGAGGTAGAGGGAGGTCCTAGGAGAAATAAAACTGGTCATTCTAGAGGTCTAGAGATCTCCTTCTAGGTACAAAATGGAGGAATGAATGATCACTCTTGAGAACTCCTCATCACAATCACTGCTTGTAATATCATCCTTTGAGGATGTCACATTGTTGTGATGACAACGAAATGAAGGGTGAGAGAAAAGAGTGAAACAAATAGGTCTTTCAATGTGATGGTCAAAGTAAGGAGGGGAGATCATGGAGTGATCATAGTCCTGAGGATGGGTCAAAGGGGATAACGTATATTCAATGAAGGGTTTTTTCTTGACACCATATTCAGAAACAAGAAAAGGGGCGTTGTCAATGGAGGTCATATGGTCATATCAAAAGAGTTGAGGGAATTACTTGAGGAAGACTAAAGGTGATGAACAAGAGGGAAAGGCAAAGGGGAGGATGAAGTACCATATTCAAAGAGATTTCCTTCCCCACAATTTAAAGGCCCAAGTGATCTGGCTACATAGTCATGAGGTGAGTTGGTGGGAGCCTCATTGCTTTCCTCATTATAAGCATCATCAAAGATTGGGCTTTTGTTAAAAGGAGAATCAATCATTTCTGATTGTTCTTCTTCATGCAAGAGAAAATAATAATTCTCCTTCCCAAAGGTATCAATGGATATGTCCTTGCAAGTAATGTTCAGGATAAAGGAAAAACCAATCTCAATCTCATCTTCCTTGTCAATTTCATAAGTGGGAGCACAATCAAATTGGGGTCCGACAATTTCCCATTTGCCCCTTTCAATGCAAAAATAACCTCCAATGTCATCCCCAAAGGCGCTGACAAGGTCACTATCCTCAAGATTTTCAGAAGGAGAGTCATCGAGAGTGATACCCTTGAGAAAGGTAAGATCAATTCCGGTCTTACTTTCCATAACTTTATTGTCCTCAACACATGCACTCTCAAAATCATCTTACTTGTCCTGCAACCCCAACAAGGATTCATCTCCCTACTCATCACTGAGGTCCTCAAGGTCATCTTCATCTTGGTTTCTTGACCAGCAGGACCTTTCTTCTTCTCTTTTCTCTTGGAGAACAAAAGCTAAGGTATTTGTTACATGATTTTGGTAGTAAGCTTCTAGGAGGAGAGCGTTAGTGGGGTTCCCTTTATATTTACATTTCATCTTATTAAGGTTCACTTCTTCATCATAGAAGTAGGAGAAAACTTCATTAGAAATATATTCCCTTACTACCTCCCTGCATGGCCTACTATATTCATCCATTCTTTTTTGCATGATTTGGAGGCTCTTGGGATCCACCTCTTCGTCATACCTGGAGAAGGTATTCCTTTCATATTAATGAGGTTATCCAAAATATTCATAGCACAAGTTATGTGAGCAAGGTCAAGGAGACGACTAGGATCCTCTTCATAAGAATACCTTACTCAATCGAGTTGTACTTCTTGTGACCTATAAAATGAGAGTATGAATTCCATATCCATGCTCTCCAACATATTTTAAAAATTTCCTGCATATTCCACAACTTTCTTTTGCAACTCTCGAATCACTTGTCATTGAGTTTTTCAAATATACGATCAAGAGAAATCTCCATCTTCTATGATTTTGCATATTAAGATTATAATGGAGTCGCTAGGGTGAATTAAAGTTCCTTGATAGATGCTTGTTTCACCCTACAAGCATTAAGCTTAATGAAGAACTAGGACTTCGTTATTCCAATGGAGTCACCAATAATGATATGTCAATATGTCGTATGGGGAACAAAACACATGTCTCGTGTCCCCGACAACGACACCAAAAATGTTACTGCTCAAACTAGTAGGGGTCCTATAAGGGAATCCTAAAGGGACAATTGCTAGGCCAAGGGAAACAATGGAGCAATATCCCACTGGTACCTCAGCTAAATATCCCTACTCTTTACAGACTTTCATCAAGGGGAGGAGACTTGATATGTATGGAGTCACTAATGAATGATAAAATGGATATGAGTGATCCATACCCTTCTGAGAAGGTTTTAAAGGGTGGAGCTTGCTTGCTTTCTAAGCAAGGTAATGTGTGCTTCTATGGAAAGGAAGAGGATTTTGGGGGTTCAATGTATGAGAATAGGCTTTGAAAAGAGTTCCCCACACCCTAAATCCTTGTTAAAGTTGGTATCTCGAATGGTTCTTGAAGAATAGTCCTTTGAAAGAGTGGGACCACACAACGCTAAGTGGAATCGATCTAGGGTATGAGGAAAGTATGAAATAATCAATGATTTGCTTACCTTACACAAGGTGGGTAAGATCAAAGAAAGTATTTGACTCAATGATGTTGTTTGACCCTGGGAAGTGCTAGCCTTGGGGATTGCATGGCAAGTTTTGGTCTTGAAGCTAGGGCTTATCTTTTCTCCCAACTCCACCATCAAAATATCTTAAAATCTAGAGGAGGGCTAGAAGAGAGGTCAGTGTAGGAGACACTTGGAGATCGAACTTTTTCAGTTGCTAACTTGTCAAGAAAATGATGCCCTAAGCACCCCAATGTAGCTAGAATTTGGAGGAGGTGAAAAAATAGGAGTTTTGGTGACCACTTGGTAGATCAGTGCATTAATGCTTGGGAGAATGGATTCTATGTTGATTATGTGTAATATTGCTTGGTTTCCAATCAAGGAGGCCTCAAAATTACTTCACAAACCCTCTAAATCAAGTGAACGCAATCTTGCAACTTTTATACTTCAAATGCACAAGAGGGATGGCTTGTCAAGGTTAAGAGATTCCGGTCGTACCACAAGGACCAATGCATGGAGAGATCGTTATGATAGAGACAATCCCATAATATTAAGCAATAATTTGCATGCAATAATTAGCCTCAAAACAATGAAAATCCCATCCAACATATATGACAAAGTAACAAGAATAGCATAAAAAATTTCATAATTACAATGAAATAGAGTATGTCTAACAATTCACATATGACAATAACGAAGCTCCAAGAGAAGAAAACCCAATAACCATACATCAAAATTCATTAATAATTACTTGAATTCATCCTGCAACAAAAAGTGTGAAATTCTCTAAAGCAGAGAGAGATCCAATCCAAAGTGATGATAAGAAATGATCTCACCTCACTTGTATTTATACACATCTAAGGAGTTCGAATTAGCCTCCTTGGCCTACATAAGCCCAAAAAATAAAATAATGTGCTAATAATACAACCTTTTGGTTACAACTTCACCAAACTAGCTCATAAATGAAAAAGTAAACCTCTCAAGAGGTCAAATAATAATTTGTACATGTCGTAAGGCCCTCTAAGAGACCTAATGAGGTCCATGGGTACCACAATGAAGAATAGGACCCTCAAAAGCAGTGGACAAGGGGTTGGTCCCTTGTAATAACTTGTGGTGCTCCAAATGACTATGGGGGCACACAAGTGTCCTCATGGGTCTCCAAACAAAATGAAAATGCATGTAGGTTTCGCTCAAGGGCTAAGATGATAATGTAGGAGATGCCACATCATCGTAGAAGTCTTAGATCATCTACCAACTGTATGGTGTAAATCTGGGGCCAGCTGGGCATGATGGATTAGGTTCATCCTCCTCATCCAATAAGTGAACCACAAGCAACATCTGAATGGCTATAGGGATCCATGAAGTGAAATCTACTACTCTGGAGGCCCATGGCTCTCAATGCTCACCCTATATGTGCCAATGTAGCCCTCTGGTGGATTAAGACCCCGTATAGGAGACCAAACCCCAAATGTTTACAATCTTGCATAAGATCCAATGTGTCTCCTAGGTTTCCAGTACAAGAAGCCATTAGAGAAATTGAGCAAATGAGCTTACCTAGTCATGGACCATAGGTGGGGACTTCATAATAGCTTGCCCTTCCATAATGGGCTTCGAGATGTGCCAATGTCTCCTAAACTCCCAATGGAGTTCAACCAAGTACCCTATTAGGTGGTTTCTGCTTCCAAAGGGGATAATATAGTTAATGTACATTCGTCAAAAGGTGGTGGCATGTGGTAGATAGGTGAATGAGGTAGAGAATGAGAAAGCGCAACCCTGGGTCACATGTTGAGGCACAAGGGTAGCTAAGAAGAGGGAAGCCAACACTTGGGTTTATAAGGTGTAGGAGGGAGAAATCGTGGTACATGAGGTGCCTTGACCTTGATTTTTCCACCCTTCTTTATATGCCTTTTTCCTTTTTATCATTTTCATTGATTAACTGTTCGGGGCTCAAGTGGTTAGAGCATGATGTATAAGATACAACAGTGAATTCCCCCTTTAATGTGGGGCGGTTCATCGCCCACTAGGGGTTTGGATAATCATGGGTATTTATATGATGAAGAAGGTTCATAGAACCTGTTGGAACCAAGGTGATGACCATGATGACGGGGTAGAACTCATGTATTGGCTTTTACCCACGTGCTAAATGTTTTTGTCTTGGCCATCTTTTGCATTTTGTGGTACTTTTCCTGTTGAATGTGGCCATATGTGCTTTTAACTTTATTTTTTAGCTGCATCAACCTCTGAGCTTCATTCCAGGCCATGACCCATGGTGTGGCCAATGGGAAGGGGTGAGCTGACCCTATGTGGACTCGATAGAGGAATGTGAACCCAAGTGGGAGACATGATGGATGGGGTGATAATGAGTGGAAAGAGGGAGTAGGACCATGCAACCAAATTTAGGGTTTCCCATGAAATACCATCCCTGGAACCAAATGGTCAATAAAAGAGATCCCACGAGACTAGAATCCAAGGTTAATTCCTAAAAGGGGTCGAAGGGACCAAAGCACATACTTAGCCCATTCTTTCCACTGAATCCCCCCATTAATCCATGCCCAGAAGTGTCCATGATAAACAAACTACAATACTCAATTTCAAAATGAAAAATCACACCTTTAGATTTGGGAGGCCCACCTTCAAACATATGATCATGGTATGGGCAACGGACCACGTGGCTCACTCAAGTGGCAGAGAAATGGCACAATGAGCTAGTTGATGGCTACAGGCTAAGGACCATATTAGAGAAAAATTCTCATAGGGATATTACCCACAAAATGGTGGATAACACATCCCACATCTGTTTAGAAATATCTTTGCCAGCTATATGTAAGACAACATGATCTCAGACTCCATCCAAGATCAATCACTTCGCCCGTGCCATCTCCTTCTTGTATTCTTTCTGTTGATTTGCATATGTGGGAACTACCACTACAACATCAATGTATGCTTTTAGTCCATATTCATCTAGAAGGAAAGACATCCGTGCCTTCTGAATGATGTAGTTGGAAGCTCCATCCAGCTTGTCTTGATCATGAAGCCTTGTTGCATCCATCTCAACGAACAACCGAAAACTTCCTCTTTTCTTCTTCTTGGTTGTTTCTTTGCTATCCATACTCCCTTTTAAAGTGAGAATAAACTTCCTCTTTTCTTCTTCTTGGTTGTTGCTTTGCTATCCATACTCCCTTTTAAAGTGAGAATATTTTCTCACAACTACTGTCGAACTACAATGAAAAACGAACTTCTTGAAACTAGAAGTTTGAGAATATTTTCTCACAACTACTGTCGAACTACAATGAAAAACGAACTTCTTGAAACTAGAAGTTCCCCAAGGAAACTTTTTCCTCAGTGTGTGATGTTCTCTCTTCCACCCCAACATTGGTTCTACTCTAGTGAACTGCTACAAAACCCTCTACGTCCAGCTAGAGATCTGCCCAATAAAATGACTAAGTTGCTCCCTCTGCCTCTAGAATCACTCAATATAGAAGGATCAATTTTTTCTGCCTCTCTCATAAAAAAATCAGTATTCCTCAAGCAACTCGACCTCCTGGAAAAAGATTATGTTTCCCTTGGGAATTTTGGCCTGTTGCCCACACTAAGCAAAAAAATTCCTTCTTTTTGCCTCTAATCTCTTCAGTTGATCAACTGCACGTTGATACTATGAAAATAACAAACTGGAACCCAACAAAATTCCTTCTTTTTGCCTCTAATCTCTTCAGTTGATTCCTTCTTTTTGCCTCTAATCTCTTCAGTTGATTCCTTCTTTTTGCCTCTAATCTCTTCAGTTGATCAACTGCACGTTGATACTATGAAAATAACAAACTGGAACCCTATTGCAGCAATTGATATTATTTATCCTAATTGTTAATTAATTAGCAATTTATGTGCTACGACAAATATCGAAATAAATACACTGCAACCTTCACAAATAAAATTTTGCAAAAAAAATAATGCACAATCACAAATAAAATTTTGCAAAAAAAATAATGCTGAGAAATGTTAACACACAAACATAAAATTAACATAATTATTTTTGGACAAATGTCCCCGAAAAAACCCAACTTGGGAGGAAATTGAGAAATGCTAGCAAACACACACATAAATCAACCTAATCAAGTGTATCAATTTATCTCTCCATCACTACATATCTACCAATAAATCAAACTAGCATCGATTTATCTCTCCATCACTACATCGATCTCCTCTTATAATCCTCTGTTGGAGCACCAATGACCAAGATTAAAACTTAATCAATTGCTAGGATCATCTCTAGATCAATCTGTGTGAGCTAAAATGATTCCTGCCTTGACTTAATTAACAATGATTAATTAACCATATTCCCTAAATTTAGACTTAGGAAATATTTAAAAACTGGTTAATAATCTAATTGCGAAACTTCCATAAACAATTTCTGGGCTTTGGAGATCTCATGTATTCTAGCCTCTCCACCAAATTTCATGCCAAGAACTCAAAGGCTACACAAACTAACATTAATGAATTAATCTTTCATTTAATGTAAATAACAAATACCAAAATTTCACATAGATTTGAATCATAGGGTTGTTTAATTGTCATAAAACTAACATTAATGAATTAATCTTTCATTTAATGTAAATTACAAATACCAAAATTTCACATAGATTTGAATCATATGGTTGTTTACTTATCATAAAAACTTTCAAAGAGATTGAGTTAGAATATAATCCTAGCCATTTTCTCACCTATACTAAATGACAAGTGTATGATTAAATATAGGGAGTCTCTCCTTCGATTAGAAGACCATTTCTTGGACCTAGAAGTGAGGATAAGTTGGTTGAAGTGATAAATTGGGTGAGAACTTTTCCTGAGTTAATCTTTCATTTAATGTAAATAACAAATACCAAAATTTCACATAGCTTGAATCATAGGGTTTTTTACTTGTCATAAAACTAACATTAATGAATTAATCTTTCATTTAATGTAAATGACAAATACCAAAATTTCACATAGCTTTGAATCATATGGTTATTTACTTGTCATAAAAACTTTCAAAGTGATTCAAAATGAGTTAGAATCTAATCCTAGCCATTTTCTCACCTATACTAAATTACAAGTGTATGATTAAATATTATGATTAAATATAGGGAGTCTCTTCTTCGATTAAAAGACCATTTCTTGGACCTAGAAGTGAGGATAAGGCTGATGAAGTGATAACTTGGGTGAGAACTTTTCCTCTAGGGAGAATTTGAGCAATAACACACCTTTCATCATACTGGTGGGATTTATTTTTGGTATCTTTTGACCATTGGATCGACTTGGCAAGATACACTTCAATAATTTGCACATATATTAACCATTGGTCATTCAAATAATTTCGTAAAAATCTTTGACGAGCTTCATTCAAAGTGAGTTAGAATTTAATCCTATTCAAAGTGAGTTAGAATTTAATCCTAACCAATTTCTCACCTATACTAAATGAAAATTGTATGATTAAATATACCTATACTAAATGAAAATTGTATGATTAAATATAGGGAGTCTCCCTTTCGGTTAGAAGACCATTTCTTAGACCTAGAAGTGGGGATCAAGGTTGTCGACTTGGAAAGATACATTTCAATAATTTGCACATATATTAACTATTGGTCATTCAAATAATTTCGTAAAAATATTTGACGAGCTTCATTCAAAGTGAGTTAGAATTTAATCCTAACCAGTTTCTCACCTATACTAAATGAAAATTGTATGATTAAAAATAGGGAGTCTCCCTTTCGGTTAGAAGACCATTTCTTAGACCTAGAAGTGGGGATCAAGGTTGTAACCTAAGACCATTTCATGGACCTAGAAGTGAGGATCAAGGTTGTTGAAGTAACAATGGGTAAATTTCCTAATAGTATCATTGGGTTTTCCTTCAATAATCGCATGTATATTAACCATTGGTCATTCAAAAACTTTTATAAAAACCTTTTATGAGCTTCATTCAAAGTGAGTTAGAATCTAATCCTAGCCATTTTATCACCTATACTAAATGAAAAGTGTATGATTAAATATAGGGAGTCTCCCCTTTGGTTAGAAGGCCATTTCTACCTAGAAGTGAGGATAAAGGTTCTTAAAGTAACAATGGGTAAATTTCCTGATGGCATCATTCAATTTTCCTTCAATAATTTGCACATATATTAACCATTAGTCATTCAAAGAATTTTGTAAAAACCTTTGACAAGCTTCATTAAAAGTGAGTTAGAATCTAATCCTAGCCATTTTCTCACCTATACTAAATGAAAATTGTATGATTAAATATATCATTGGATTTTCTTTCAATAATTTGCACATATATTAACCATTAGTCATTCAAAGAATTTTGTAAAATACCTTTGACGAACTTCATTCAAAGTGAGTTAGAATCTAATCCTAACCATTTTCTCACCTATACTAAATGAAAATTGTATGATTAAATATAGGGAATCTCCCCTTCAGTGAGAAGACCATTTCTTGGACCTAGAAGGGAGGATCAAGGTTGATGATGAACCACACTTGTTAGTTCGAAATGCATCGGCCAAAAATTTCTCTTATGTGATTTTTACCGAAATGCTTGCTTAATTCATTATGGATCACAAAATGCTTGAACACAGAAAATGGGTAAATTTCTTGATAGTATCATTGGGTTTTCCTTGGGTGAGAACTTTTCCTCTAGGGAGAATTTGAGCAATAACACACCTCAAATTGTATGAGGTATGACTTTGTAATTTTCATCATATTGTTGGGATGTGTTTTTGGTATCTTTTGACCATTGGATCGAGTTGGTAAGATACACTTCAATAATTTGCACATGTGAGAACTTTTCCTCTAGGGAGAATTTGAGTAATAACACACCTCATATTGTATGAGGTATGACTTTGTGATTTTCATCGTATTGGTGGGATGCGTTTTTGATATCATTAGACCATTAGATCGACTTGCCAAGATACACTTCAATAATTTGCAGATGTGAGAACTTTTTCTCTAGGGAGAATTTGAGCAATAACACACCTCATATTGTATGAGGTATGACTTTGTGATTTTGATTTTCCTCGTATTGGTGGGATGTGTTTTTGGTATCTTTTGACCATTGGATCGACTTGGAAAGATACATTTCAATAATTTGCACATATATTAACCATTGGTCATTCAAAGAATTTTGTAAAATCCTTTGACAAACTTCATTCAAAGTGAGTTAGAATCTAATCCTAGCTATTTTATCATCTATACTAAATGACAAGTGTATGATTAAATATAGGCAGTCTCCCCTTCAGTTAGAAGACCATTTCTTGGAACTAGAAGTGAGGATCAAGGTTGTTGAAGTGACAATGGGTAAATTTCATGAGCTCCCTCCCCTCGAGAGGAACACCGTCCACAATGTTCTTTCTCTACGTAAACAGTGCATGATAAACTTTTTGCATGGCCTCCTCTTCTTCCCAAGTAGCCTCAACCAGGCCAAAGTGCTTCCATTGCACTTTAACTTGGATGATGGATCGCCTCCACAAGGTGGTTTCTATCCAATCGAGGATACGAAGAGGCTCTACCAAAAATTCTCCCTTGAGTTCTACCTCCACATTCATAATCTACTGTCAGACCATTCCAAAACAACAACTCTTTGACATATTTCTTTCTATTTTATCATTACCTGAATTCTTTCCCAGTTAATAATATGTTGAGGGTCGTAAATATACTTTTTTAATAAGGACACATGAAAGACATTGTGTACTCGAACGTGGCCTGGTAGTGCTAGTTTATATGCCATGGGCCCAATCCATTCCAAAATTTGGAAAGGTCCACAATATCGTGGTGCCAATTTTGCACAACCTTTCCATTGCAAAGTGCTTTTTTGAGGTTTCACCTTTAGATACACGTGATCACCCAGTTGGAATTCTTTATGAGTTCTCTTCTTATCTGCATACACTTTTTGCCTATCCTGCACCACCTTTAAGTTCTAGTGAACCTTCTTAACGATAGCCTCCATTTTCGCAGATCACCTAGTTGGAATTATTTATGAGTTCTCTTCTTATCTGCATACACTTTTTGGCTATCCTGCACCGCCTTTAAGTTCTAGTGAACCTTCTTAACGATAGCCTCCATTTTCGCTAACATATTGGGACCCAATGCTAATTTATTATCCGAACTGTTCCAGTCCATGGGTACCCAACGCTTTCTTTCGTAAAGTACTTTGAAAGGACTCATACCCAATGATTCACGATGCCCGTTATTGTAGGCAAATTCTACCAAGTGGAGGTAATCTTCCCACTTCTGCAGTTGTTGCATTACAAACATTCACAGCATATCTTCCAGGACTTGATTTACTCGCTTTGTCTGACCATTTGTCTGTGGATGGTAAGCAGTGCTGAAATGGATTTGGGTACTCAATCCTACAAAGAGATTTTTCTAGAAAGCGGATGTAAATTTTACATCCCTATCAGAGATCACCACTCAGGGTATCCTGTGTAGGCGAGAGATTTCTCTCATAAATATGTTTGCAATCTCCACCGTTTTATAGGTGGATTTTATAGGAATGAAATGAGCAGGCTTGCTCAGCTTGTCTACGACCACCACGATTGAGTTGTGTTGCTTTTTGATACGAGGTAATAATAGAGAGATGGTCTCCCATTTCCATTCCAAAATGGATAGTAGTTGCAGCAGACCCGCAGGATACTGATGTTCTGCTTTCGCCAATTGGCATTCTAAGCACTTAGATAAATGCTCAATCACATCTTTTCATAAACCAGGCCAGAAATAACTTTTCTTAATGGAAGAATAAAATTTCTGGTATCCTGGGTGGGCAACATAAGGTTTCCTATGAAACTCATCTAATAACATCTGCTTCACAGAAATTTGGTTAGGAATGTAAATCCCATTTCTGAAAGTTAACATTCTATCAAAATTAATTGCATACTCACATTGTTTCCCTCTTTCTTGAGCTTCTGAAGCTTGCTTCCATAAGAATGCATACTCTGGATCCTTGAGGGATGCCTCTTAGATAACTTCTGGTAGATTAGATTGTGCTTGAATGAATTGTACTTCATAGATGCAATGTAATTTTCTGCTTAAAGCATCAGCTACTCGGTTTTATTTTCCTTTGATGTGTTTCAAGTCAAATCAAATTCACTCACAAACACGGTTCATTTGGCCTAGTGTACATTTAAATTACACTAATTAAAGAAATTTGTCAGGATGTTATGGTCAGTGAACAACATAAATTTCTTCCCTAGAAAATAGTGCTGCCACATCTTTAATGCATGCACTACTGTGGTCAACTCCAAATCATAAGCATAGTAGAGTTGTTCATAATCCTTCAGTTTTTGTGACTCATAGGCAATGACCTTTCCCTCCTGAGTTAATACTCCACCGACGCCTTCTGTGCTCGCATCTATACATACTACAAAGGACTTTTCTAGATCTACTACCTTTAGCACCAAAGCAGTTGTAAGCAATTGTTTTAGCTTCTCAAAACTTTGTTGGCATTCTGTTGTCAACCAACTATGAGGAAAAGCCACCCTCTGGTGGGAAGAAATTAAAACCGTAAGAAAGATTGACAAGGAACAAGTAACATGGAAAGTATTCCAGAAACACTTTAAAGATAAATATTTAACATAATGTTATTATGACGAAAAGGAAAAAGAGTTTCATGAGTTAAGGAAAAAGAGTTTCATGAGTTAAGACTGGGAACCCTAACCATGAATGAATATGTAGCACACTTTACTTCCCTGTTGTGATACGTCCCATATATGCAAGAGGAGAAAGCTAAGATTCATTGGTTTATTAGCAGTTTGCCCAACTTCATGAAGGAAAAACTAAAAGTCGATTATCCCAGAACCATGGACGATGCAGTCTGGAAGGCCCGCATCTGTTATCAGCAGATGAAGCAGAAAAATGAGGGATTTAAAGGAATTTCTACCAAGAAAATGAGGAATTTGCAACCAAGCAAGGATCAGAAAGCCATACATGGTAGAAACAATCAGCAAAGGACCTTCAAAAAATTTGCAAGGAATCCGCCCAAAACTCAGACATTCACTAAGAATAGACAACTTGAAGGAATTAGCAAAATTGCTACTGAATAGCCACCAAAATTGCCACATCAATGTTGTGGATGCACAGAAGCACATTATTACAAAAACTACCTGCACAAAGATCGAAATAAGCAACTTTCTAACATGCAAAAAGCCTCTACGGTAAGGGATATCACAAGGAGCATGCCCAAAATTAATGCTGCCTTGGACGATCATCAGGCGGAATATCAGCCCACCATGATCGATTGTGAAGGTATGATTGATGATCAATCTATTTTTGTTTTATTTGACCCAGGTGCTAGCCTAAGTTACATTAATCCTAAAGTGGTAGAAAGATATCAACTACAAAGTAGTAAATATAAACAGTTGTGGCTAGTTCAGCTAGCTACTCGAACTAAAAGAAAGGTGTCAGCTAAAACTGAAAACTACCCTATAATAGTTTTAGGACAACCAATCCAGGTTAATTTGAATATTCTTCCCCTGGGCTCATATGATGTATTAATAGGGATGGATTACTACTCGAACTAAAAGAAAGGTGTCAGTTAAAACTGAAAACTACCCTATAATAGTTTTAGGACAACCAATCCAGGTTAATTTGAATATTCTTCCCCTGGGCTCATATGATGTATTAATAGGGATGGATTGGTTAGAAGGTCTTTGGTCCCTGGTGGATTGCAAAGAAAATTATAATAGTTTTAGGACAACCAATCCAGGTTAATTTGAATATTCTTCCCCTGGGCTCATATGATGTATTAATAGGAATGGATTACTACTCGAACTAAAAGAAAGGTGTCAGCTAAAACTGAAAACTACCCTATAATAGTTTTAGGACAACCAATCCAGGTTAATTTGAATATTCTTCCCCTGGGCTCATATGATGTATTAATAGGGATGGATTGGTTAGAAGGTCTTTGGTCCCTGGTGGATTGCAAAGAAAATTTCTTAAGTTATCTTACCGAATTAGGATGGAAGGAAATTCAAGGAATTAAGAAAAATATTAAGTTGCGCCCTATTACAACCAATCAACTCGGAATATGTATAAGAAAAGGTTGCTAGATTTATGATGTCCAAGTAGGGCACAACAATGATAAAAATAAAATGACCTCTTTAGAGAATATCCCTGTAATCCAAGATTTCTTAGATGTATTTCCTAAATCTATCCCTGGATTACTGCCAAGGCGAGATATCAATTTTACCATTGAGCTAGTGCTTGGAGGTAAGCTCCTATTTCAAAATCCCCTTATCATATGAGTGTTCCAGAGTTGACTAAACTTAAAATGCAACTGTAGGAGCTGTTAGATAAAGGTTACATATGCCCAAGTGTGTCTCCTTGGGGAGCCCCGGTGCTAGTTGTACGCAAGAAGGATGGAACCTTACGGTTGTGCATAGACTATCGTTAGCTAAATAAGCTGACCATCAAGAACAAGTACCCGCTACCTCGCATTGATGACTTATTTGATCAAGTGCAGGGAGATAGCGTGTTCTCGAAAATTGATTTACGGTTTGGATACTACCAAATCAAAAAAAAGGATGAAGACATCTGTAAAACCACATTCCAAACTTGTTATGGACATTACAAGTTCGTGGTACTACCTTTTGGCCTTACCAATGCACCAGCCACGTTCATGAGCCTAATGCACAGTATTTTTCCAATCATATCTAGATAAATTTTTACTAATTTTTATCGATGATATACTAATCTACTCTAAAAACTAGGAGGAACATGAGCAAATAATGCATATTTTAAGAGAAAACCAGCTATATGCGAAGTTTAGCAAGTGCGATTTTTACAAAGATCAAATCCAGTAGCGTGTTCTCGAAAATCGATTTAAGGTTTGGATACTACCAAATCAAAAAAAAGGATGAAGACATCTGTAAAACCGCATTCCAAACTTGTTATGGACATTACAAGTTCGTGGTACTACCTTTTGGCCTTACCAATGCACCAGCCACGTTCATGAGCCTAATGCACAGTATTTTTCCAATCATATCTAGATAAATTTTTACTAATTTTCATACTAATCTACTCTAAAAACTAGGAGGAACATGAGCAACACCTGAGAACGATACTGCATATTTTAAGAGAAAACCAGCTATATGCGAAGTTTAGCAAGTGCGATTTTTACAAAGATCAAATCCAGTACCTAGGCCATGTTATATCAGTAGAAGGGATAGTAGTGGATCTCGAGAAAATCAAAACTATTATGAAATGGACCACACCAAAAAACGTGGCCAACATAAGATCCTTCTTAGGCTTAGCGGGGCATTACCATTGATTTATTAAGGGCTTTTCAAAAATAGCCTTCCCAATGACTTCACTTCAGAAAATCATTGGATTTTCCCTTGTGAGAACTTTTCCTTTATGTTCCTCTAGGGAGAATTTGAGCAATAAAATACCTCATATTGTATGAGGTCTGACTTTGTGATTTACATCATATTGGTGGGACGTGTTTTTGGTATCTTTTGACCATTGGATCGACTGGCAAGATATATCTTCATGAAGCCCCTTCTTTTCATGGAATAAGATCATTTGATAAAGATATTTGGTTTGGAGTTTCACTTCTCCCTAGTAAGATGACTATGCTTCCTAGTTTGGTGGTCTTCTCATATGTGTTTTCCTTGTTGATCACTCTTTGGTTGCACATTTGATGGTTATGAAACATGATATCACATTATTGTGAGCTTTAGGTGTAAGTGTTTATTTTGTTACAAAAATGTAGCAAGAAAGGCTCAATTTGACTTTAGCCTTAAGTAAAATTGAGTAAATCAAATTTCCACATCAATAGGACAACTTGGAGGCAGTTAACTAGTGTGACATGACTCTTATCACTTAGTTAGATCAGTAAATTCGAGTTAGAGGGCTTGGAATTCAGTGTGATTGCTAAATTTTAATAATCCAGTTCAGTTTTTTTAATTGAAGGTCAATTATGAAATGGGACAACAATCTAACTCAAAGATTTGTTAGTTAACTGATCAATCAACCCAAAATAGCTAATGCATGCAAGAAATTTGAATTCATCGGCTAAATTGGAGATGACAAGGCAGTGTAACAAGAGTTGTATACTAGTTGTGTACAAGTGTTGCATGCAGTCAATGATCAATCCTTGGGAATTGTGCAAGGAAAAAGAGGAAATTTCTATCTTTTAGGGGCTAATTTCCTCAAGAATTGCACAAGGAAATAGGAGGCTTGGTGAGTAAATAATTGGCTAAGTTTTGGCCAAAGTTTCTAATCATGAAGAGAGAACATTATTCTTTTGCAGGTTATGCTTAGAGCTAAAGCAAGCAATTGTAATAATTTCTCTATTCAATTGTTTAATGCAAAGAGGCTTGAAGGACTCAGAGCTAAAGCAAGCAATTGCAATAATTTCTCTATTCAATTGTTTAATGCAAAGAGGCTTGAAGGATTTTTCTGAGTTGGGTTCCCCTAGAAATAATTGTGTATTTGTGGTTTTTCTTATTGCATGTCTATGCATGTTGTTCTATATTGTGATTTCCATTCCGCAAATCAATACAGTAAAATTGTCTCTTGTTTTTTCAGTTTGAAATATTGAGCAGTTGCAATTTCTATCAAATTTCTCCATGGTATCAAAGCCCTGAAATCACATTAGAACCAATATTCTAAACTTGTCTCTCAATAAATTCGAAGTAGCAACTCCAATATAGCATTTTTTTCTTTAGAATTGAGAGAATTTCTTTCAACAGACTAAGATTGGAGTATGCCTTGAAGGGTAGCTCGAATTGCATAGCCTAGAAGGATCGAATGGAAGCAATGCTTGATGAAAATGGTGTATTAGAATATGTGAAAATTGATATTGCAAAACCTCCACAATCAGATGCACAATAGTTAGCCCAATGGAAGGATGTTGCAAAGGCAAGGAGAACTATTCTGGAAGGTTTGAGAGACCATGTGGTCTCAAATATCCATGGCAAAGAGACACCATTTGTTATGTGGAAGACATTGATTGAACTATTCAAAACTAGTAGTGACCATAGAACCTTAGCCCTGAAATACAAACTTTTAAACATTAGAATGCAGAAGAATGACACTATTCCGTAGTATCTTTCTAGGTTTACTCAAGTTCGAGATGAGCTTGGAGGGGTTCGGGGTGAATGTAGCAGAAGAAGACTTGGTGAGCCTAGCTCTTCTAGGCCTTTCAAAATCTCGACAAATTTACTAGGACTTTATGGATGGAAAATAAAAATTACTGAATTGAGAAAGGTTGTGACCTGATTTGGTTCAAGAAGCATTCAAGAGAAATAACCGAGATGGAACTTCATCCAAAGCAGAGGATGAAGAGAATTTTTCCTTGGTTGGAAAGGGGAAGAAGGGCGAAGGAAAGAAGACCCAAAGAAAACTTGAACCCAACATAAATAATGGCAAGAAGAAATATTTGAGCAAGATAAATGCTTCCACTCCCACGAATATGGGCACTATGCAATGAAATGTCTGCACAAGAAGTTTTCCAAGAATCCTTTTGGAGGACCAGGAGGTGAAGCATTGGCTTCATAATTCAAATTAGACTTCACCCTAATAACAAGCATAGCCAACACTGTTATGGGGAGTGCACTAGCTTCAAAATTCAAATTAGACTTCACCCTAGTACAATGCATAACCAACATTGTTATGGGGAGTGTGTGGTACCTTGGTTTCAGTGCCTCATTCCATATGAGGGGTGTAAGGAGTTTTTCAGTAGCCTAGAGGAGAAGGAGAAATAATCGGGATGGAACTTCATCCAAAGCAAAGGATGAAGAGAATTTTGCCTTGGTTGGAAAGGGGAAGAAGGGCAAAGGAAAGAAGACCCAAAGCAAACCTGAACCCAACCAAAATAATGGCAAGAAGAAAGATTTGAGCAAGATAAATGCTTCCACTGCCACGAATATGGGCACTATGAAGCGAAATGTTTACACAAGAAGTTTTCCAAGATGCCTTTAGGAGGATCAGGAGGTTAAGCACTAGATTCATAATTCAAATTAGACTTCACCCTAATAGCATGCATAGCCAACATTGTTATGGGGAGTGTGTGGTACCTTGATTTTGGTGCCTCGTTCCATATGACAAGGTGCAAGGATTTTTTCAGTAGCCTGGAGGAGAAGGATCTTCGTATGCATATCAAAATGAGGGATGGTGGGAGATACAATGTTACAAGAATTGGTATTTTCACCTTTTAGAGGGAAAAAGCCTCCCTTCTTCGCCTCAAATATGTTATGTATGTACTGGGTTGAAGAACAACTTGATCTTTGTAGCAGTAATGGAGGATAAAGGTTATGATGTCATTTTCAATAAAGGGAAATCCTTTATGAGACACATATCTACCAAGAAAGTGAAGCAGATCGAGGTTCAAGTGAAGAACTTATACAAAGTTAAGGTGTTAGATTGCACTGCAATGAGCAGTAAGGCTAAAAAGGTGTAGAGTCGAGATGTTGGAGAACTTTGGCACAAGATATTAGGTCATCTACACCATGGTGCCTTAAAAATTATGTAGAAAATTACCATCGGTCTCCCTAAAAGCTCCCTTGACCAAGAAGACGTCTGCAAGGGTTGGACATTGAGGAAATATGTCAAATCCACTTTTCATGTACGAGATAGCAAAGTAGATGCAATCTTGGAGTGAGTCCACTCTGATGTTTATGGACCCTTTTCTCCAGCCTCCACAACAAAACATAAGTATTATGTTATTTTTATTGATGATTTCTCTAGAAAATATTAGATCTTCTTCATGCAGAAGAAGGATGAATTTTTCTCAAATTTTGTTGAGTTTAAAGCATTAGTTGAGAAGGACACTAGGAAGAAGGTGAAAGGTCTCAGAAGCGACAATGGAGGTGAATTTGTTTTGCATTCCTTCAAGGATTTATGTGCCAAAGAAGGTATTTGAAGAGAACTGACAACACCCCGTAACCCATAGCAGAACGGGGTACACCCCATAACCCACAACAGAATGGGGTAGCCGAGAGGAAAAAAAGGATCATAGTGGGAGCAACAAGAGCCATGTTGCATGATCAAGGGTTGCCATTACATCTATGGGAAAAATCATTCAACACCATAGTCCACTTGCAAAACCGGAGTCCTCATAGAATACACACCAAAGGAAGCTTTCTCTATGAGAAAGCCTGATGTGCCTCATTTCAAAAAATTTGGAGCTTTAGTTTATTGTCATGTCTCCAAGGATTCGAGGAAGAAACTTGAGCCTACAACAGAGTTAGGAGTTTTTGTAGGATATTCCGAAACTCGACACAATTACCGGGTGTATTTACCTTCATTGAGGATGACAACGGTAAGGAGAGATGTCAAGTTCAATGAGCCTAATGTGCCTCATTTCAAAAATTTTGGAGCTTTAGTTTATTTTCATGTCTCAAGGATTCAAGGAAGAAACTTGAGCCTACAACAAAGTTCGGTGTTTTTGTAGGATACACTAGAACTCCACACAATTACCAGGTGTATTTACCTTTACTGCGGATGACAATGGTAAGGAGAGATGTCAAGTTCAATGAGGACAAGGCTATGAGATGCCCTCCGGAATGAGAACTGAGTATACCACAAGAGAAAGAGCTTCTAATTCCAAAGGAGGAGCCTCAATATGAGCTTCAAGAGGTTGTGGAGCAACCACATGCAATGGAGTAGACAAGAGGAAGAGTGTAGGCACCCACTCAACCAGAATCTTCCAGAGAGGGGAGAAAGAGAACTAGAGAAGCTAATAGATTGGTGCAAGATGTTAGAGATAATGTGGGAGCCCTTACAACATAGAGCAGGCATAGGAGGTCACCTAATAGGTACACTGGTTACATGGCTCTCGTGATAGAGCTCATTGAGACAAAGACTTCTTCATTTGAGGAAGCAATTTCTCAACCTGTTTAGATTGATGCCATGGTGGAAGAATATGAATCCATCATGAAAAATAGTGTATTACATGGCTCTCATGACATAGCTCATTGAGAAAAAGCCTTCTTCATTTGAGGAAGCAGTTTCTCAAACTATTTGGGTTGATGCCAAGCTGGAAGAATATGAATCCATCATGAAAAACAATGTATGGGAGGTGGTACCGAGACTAGAGGGGAAATTAGTGGTTGGTTCCAAATGGATCTACAAAGTGAAGCATGTGAGCATCGAGAAGTACAAGGCCAAATTTGTGGCCAAAGGATTATCTCAAGTAGAGGGATTGGACTATGAGGAAACTTTTGCACCAGTTGCAAGATATTCCTCAATCAAATCCATTCTAACATTGGTTGTGTAGATGCGTGGAAAATCCACCAGATGGATGTGAAGAACACCTTCTCAACGGGGTTATTGAGAAGATATTTACATAAAACAACCAAAATGATTTGAGACATATGATCAGGAGTCACATGTGTGCAGACTCTAGAGAGCATTGTATGGTCTCAAAGAAGCACCCTGAGCATGGTACACTCAGGTCAACAGTTATCTCAGTGAATTAGGCTTCACCAAAAGCGAGGCAGATGCAAAACTCTATAACATTGTGGTAGATGGTAAGTTGCTTATTCTTGTTTTGTATGATCTAATATTGACAAGTGATAAGCAGTTGATCCGCCCTTGCAAAGAGGATCTTACAAGGGAATTTGAGATGAAAGACACGAGCCTAATGCATTACTTCCTCAAGCTAGAAGTATGGCAAGGTGATGGTGAATTATTTGTGATGGTGAATCATTTGTGTCTCAAGGGAAGTATGCCTATGAAATACTTCAGAGATTTCACATGGAGAGTTGTAACCCCATGGGCACACCTCTAGCTACAAAATAGAGGAAGGAGAATATCACTTCAAGTGAAAATGTTGATGCTACCATTTACAAGCAACTTGTGAGGTCTTTGATCCATCTTATGAAAACAAGACTCGACATATGCTATGCAGTAAACCATCTGAGTCAAGGTATGGTGAGGCCTACTAAGCTGTATTGGAAGGCAACAAAGCATGTGTTACAATACCTCAGAGGCACTACCGAGAATGGATTATGGTACAAGAGGACAGAGGGAGTGAAGCTCCAAGGCTTCACCGATGCAAATTGGGCAAAGAAGTCCATCAGACAAGAAAACTACTTCAGGTGCTGTCTACATTGTTGGGTCCGCAACTATTTTCTAGTGCAACAAGAAGCAAAGGTCTGTGGCCCTTAGCTCAGCAGAGGTTGAATACATGGTTGCAAGACAAGCAACATGTGAGGCCATATGGATAAGGAAAATACTTGTGGGTCTTTTCAGTTAGGAGAAGGATTCAATAGTGATTTATTGTGATAATCAAAGTTGCATTAAGCTCTATGAGAATTTGATATTTCATGACAAGTCCAAGCATATTGATATCTAGTATCATCATTTGCAAGGTTGTGTGCAGAGGATAATTATATTGCTACAATACATTCCAACTGAGAATCAAGACGCTGACATCTCAAAAAAGGCATTGTCATGAGGTAAATTCGAATTCCACAGGTGCAAGATAGGGGTGGTGAAAAATTCATTTCTTGCTAAGAGGGAGTGTTGAAAAAATGTATCAAGAAAGACTAAATTTGACTTTAACCTCTAAGAGGGAGTGTTGAAAAAATGTAGCAAGAAAGACTTAATTTGACCTTAGCCTTAATCAAATTAAGTAAATCAAATGTTCACATCAATAAGACAACTTGGAGACGGTTAACTAGTGTGACATGGCTCTTGTCACTTAGTTAGATCAGTAAATTCAAGTTAGAGGCTTGGAGTTCAATTATGCATGTGTGATTGCTAAATTTTAGTAATCCAATTCAATTACTTTCAGTTGAAAGTCAATTGTGCAATGGGACAGCTCAGTAAATTCAAGTTAAAGGGCTTGGAGTTAAATTATGCATGTGTGATTGCTAAATTTTAGTAATCCAATTCAATTATTTTCAGTTGAAAGTCAATTGTGCAATGGGACAACAAATTAACTCCGAAATTTGTTAGCTACAATCTAACTCAGAGATTTGTTAGTTAACTGATCAATCAAAGCCCAAAATAGCTAGTGCATGCGAGGAATTCGAATTCCTTGGCTGAAGTGGAAATGACAAGGCAATGTAAAAAGAGTTGTATACTAGTTTTGAGTGTACAAGTATTGCATGCAATCAGTGATCAATATTTAGGAATCGTGCAAGAAAATAAGAGGAAATTCCTACATTTTAGGGATTGATTTCCTTAGGAATTGCAATAGGAGGCTTGGTGAGCAAATAATTGGCTAAGTGTTGGCCATAGTTTTTAATTGAGCAGAGATAATAATTATTCTTTTGCAAGTTGTGCTCAAAGCTGGAACAAGCAATTGTAAAAGTTTATCTATTCAACTAATTAATGCAAATAGGCTTGAGGGATTTTTCCCAATTGGGTTCCCCTAAAAATCATTATGTATTTGTGGTTTTGCTTATGGCATGTCTATGCATGTTGTTCTAAGTTATGATTTCCATTTCGTAGATCAATAGAGTAGAATTGTGTCTCTTGTTTATTACATGTCTATGCATGTTGTTCTAAATTTTGATTTCCATTCCGTAGATCAGTAGAGTAGAATTGTATCTCTTGTTCTTTTAGTTTGAAATCTTGAGCAATTGAATTTCTATCAAATTTCTACATATTTTGGATGTGCTACATCTTGCTCATGGATTATGGATGTAGCACCCTAAGGGTCAAAGTATGGTGTTAGGAGGTAGACGTCTCATCATGTTGTTGGAGTTTCCTAGATAATATATGCGACAATGTTATATTATGTGTCACTAGGAGAGGTGTTTCACATGGTTCTCTTTTTTGGATGTGGTGGGGAAATGATAATTAAATGGGTTAGCATTTTTATTGTTCCTTTGGTTTATGATGTTGATGCAATTGGATATGTGTTGTTGTAGTTCACTTTTACTTGGTGGGATTTTCCTAGATGATATGACATGATATGTAATTTTTGCCAAACATTAATTTGATGGAAATGTGTGATGATATTATTACCCTTGTGGATGTACTTTTTCCTAAGTTTGAGTTATGAGTGGGGGAAGTATTGCATACATCTTTGGTGATCTATCCTTTTACTAAGGTTTGATGAGATATTACCATGTTATAGTCCTTTAGTGGTGCACCCTAGGTTCAAGCATAAGTTTAGCTTTTTTTTTAAATCAATTTATTGTTATGATAATGGAGATTTACTAGGAGATGTAATTTATTTGCATGGTACAACACTTGTTGGAGCAAACCACCCACTATTGGCATGCATGTTCATGTTGATTTATTCAATTGGTGGCTAATGGGGGGTTGGACTATGGTTTTATTAGATCGTTAACCTTTTTGGACTATGGTGTGTGTGTAATCTAGGAATTCTAACAAGCTAATTAGTTTTGAATGCTAGGTCATCATTCATTTTGCTAGTTGGAGGTAGATACATTTGGACCCCTTCCTTAGAGAATCTTAGCTTTTATTTTCAACTAAATTAGAAAGGAAGCTATTAAGTTTTGTGTATCCTTATCTCCATTCTCTAATTCTTAAAAAAAAAAATACATTTAAAAGAAGTCTTATATTTTACCCCATTAACACTAGCCTTAGGAATTTAACACTAGTCTCTCCCATCACCTCCCAAGTATACAAAATCCAAAATCCAAAATTCATTTTTTTATTCAAAATCTAAAGTTGGTTTATTGAATATCTTTAATTTAGATTTCATTAACCATGTCTAATTATCTTTAATATTGATAAACCTATTTTCTAACCTTGTTTATTTCAATTAGAAGTTGTTTTTCAAGCTTCATTCATCAAAATCCTAACCCATGGAGTTATACTTTAAAGAATCTATATTTGATGGGGCTTATTTTTATAAGCAAATTAAGGAATTGTAATCTTATTTTAAAATTGATAGATTTGCAAATGATAAGTCTAGTTTTATCTCATTACATAAGATTTCATTTTAGAGATCCATTAGCACAAGTTAGAATTTGTTTTCAAGGTTATATTTGAAATTCTAATTGTGGTTTGGTATTAAGTTTTAAGTTTTAATTGTTTGTATTTTACTCAAAGTTAACTTTTATTCATATAAGAAAATCCAAAATTAATCTCTTAGTATGAATTGGATTTGCTATCTAAACCAATCTACTCACTTTTAAATTGATAAAATATGATATCTAGATTTGTTTTAAATTAGGTTTCATTATTAAACAAGTCTAATCACAAATTGAATTAGTCTAAGGATAATCATAATTTGAATTTACTTTCAAAATACATCAGATATTAAATAGTGATTTGCTTCAAACTTGTAGTTTAAGGTTTATTTTTCACTTAGGATTATTGGTTCATCTAAGCAAATTTGAAATATTCTTGCATAACATTGAAAAATTTTATGGATTTCAATTAAGTATGGTGTTTTATCATATTCATAATCACTTCCTACACTTATATTTAAAAGTTACACTATAAAATCTTCTTTCAATATTCATTACTTAATTCCGTGTCACCTTGAATTTTATATTCCTCTTTCACTTAAAATTATCTTGTTTCATAAAGGATAATTTGGAGATATCTCAAATTTCACACATCTTTAAAGGATAATTTGGAGATATTTCAAATTTCACACATCTTTAATCAAATTCTTACTTAACCTAAGTTTCCACTTTATGGAATTCATTTTTTCCCTAAGTTTCCATTACTCTTTTATGAATCTATAATTACCTATTGCAAATCATAAATCAGATCTATGGTATAGATTCACGTCATTAAGAGTGAGTAAGTTCTTACTTAACCTAAGTTTCCACTTTATGGAATTCATTTTTTCCCTAAGTTTCCATTACTCTTTTATGAATCTATAATTACATATTGCAAATCATAAATCAGATCTATGGTATAGATTCACGTCATTAAGAGTGAGTAAGTAGTTTTCACCAATGTTGCACTTATTGCCTAATTATCAAAATTATCTCAATAATATCACCAAAACCAACTTTGGTGTGAATATCGACAATATATATCACAATAATTCCTTTTTTTTAAATATCACAATAATTTAAGTAATTATTGTTATACCCAACCATTTAACCCTTATTTTTAAGTGAGTTAGGGAATTGAGCTCTAAGGATACAATTATTGTTTTCCATTAAGAAAACAAAGCGGAATATATTGCTTTCATTTCTTATGATTAATCTCATAATATGCACACCCTAGTAGTTAATGATATATTGAATTCTTGACGTGAAAGTGACATTTTCCTTTATCTCATTCACATTTATCTTTCATCCTTCTACTTAAACTTCCAACATTATCATTAATTGCTTCAGGATGTTTGAGAGTGGTTCAAGCCTCATTGGATTTCTATGGAAAAAGTAGAATTTTAGATCTTACTCAAAATTTGGCAAACTTAATAGTTTTCAAGATTTCAAAATTGACAAGATTGCAAGGTTTCCAACTAGATTCATCATATATGAGGGTATAGAACTAACATTTACTCGAGCACCAAGCCCTCTATATAACTTTATATTAATGGAATTGATTATTAAACCTCTTTCATGACCCTAGTAAACATATACCCTTCACTCAAACAAAATCAATTATTATTTTAATGCTTAAAGGGTGATATTGATGATGAAGATTCCAATGTAGGCAATGATTTTGCTATTCTATCACTATTTGTTGTAGCACAAGTTTTTTGGACTCTAAAGATCATTTAGAGCCTCTTTGATCATATATTTTTGTTCGATGATGTATTGCACTAGATGCTATTTTGGTTATATGCACCTTTAGTTGCTATATATGTAAAGAAAACATTGTATATTTGTGTGTAATGATTAGCACTCATATGGATGCACATGAATATGTATGTTTTCTCAAAATTTTAATATTTTATGTATTTTTTGGTCGATCAATCTATTTATTTATTTTTGGTTATGTGCACTTTTACTTGCTATGTACATGAAAAATTGTGTATATTTGTGTGTAATGGTTTGAATTTATATGAATGCACATGAATGTGTGTGTGTGTTTTTCAAAATTTGAATATTTTATGTATTTTTTGGTAAACCAATATTTTGGTCTTACCTTTTCCAGATCATGATCAAAATCAAATTTGGGAGATCAACCAGTTTGATTATGATAACTATGTTGAGGATGCTATGACTATTTTCCATCAAGCAAACAAGAAACTTGTTGTTTTTATTGCTAGGATTCATCTAAAATGATTATTATTGTATTTATTTAAGTTAGTTTTTTTTTTTTTTGTGATCAAAATTTGAATATTTCATGTACTTTTTGGTAGACCAATATTTTGGTCTTACTTTTTTCCAGATTATGATCAAAGTCAAGTTTGGGAGATCGACCAGTTTGGTTATGATAACTATGTTGAGGATGCTATGACTATTTTCCATCAAGCAAATAAGAAATTTGTTGTTTTCATTGCTAGGATTCAACTAAAATTATTATTTTTGTATTTGTTAAGTTTTTTTTATAGTTTGTGATCAAAAATTGAATATTTCATGTACTTTTTGGTAGACCAATATTTTGGTCTTACTTTTCGCAGATTATGATCAAGGTCAAGTTTGGGAGATCGACCAATTCGGGTATGATAACTATGTTGAGGATGCTATAACTATTTTCCATCAAGCAAACAAGAAATTTGTTGTTTTCATTGCTAGAATTCATCTAAAATGATTATTTTTGTATTTTTTTAAGTTTTTTTTATACTTTGTGATATCAAGTTCAAGGTCAAGTTTGGGAGATCAGCCAATTTGGGTATGATAACTATGTTGAGGATTCTATAACTATTTTCCATCAAGCAAACAAGAAATTTGTTGTTTTCATTGCTAGAATTCATCTAAAATGATTATTTTTGTATTTTTAAAGTTTTTTTATACTTTGTGATATCAAGTTTGGGAGATCGACCAATTTGGTTATGATAACTAGGTTGAGGATGCTATGACTATTTTCCATCAAGCAAACAAGAAAAATTTGTTGTTTTCATTGCTAGGATTCATCTAAAAAGATTATTTTTGTATTTATTTAAGTTTTTTTTAATAATTTGTGATCAAAATTTGAATATTTCATATACTTTTTGGTAGACCAATATTTTGGTCTTACTTTTTCCAAATTATGATCAAGGTCAAGTTTGGGAGATCAACCAATTTGGGTATGATAACTATGTTGAAGATGCTATGACTATTTTCCATATGATAACTATGTTGAAGATGCTATGACTATTTTCCATCAAGCAAACAAGATTATTGTTGTTTTCATTGCTAGGATTCATCTAAAATGATTATTTTGTATTTATTTAAGTTCTTTTTTATAATTTGTGATATCAAGTTTGGGAGATCGACTTGTTTGGTTATGATAACTAAGTTGAGGATGCTATGACTATTTTCCATCAAGCAAACAAGAAATTTGTTGTTTTCATTGCTAGGATTCATCTAAAATGATTATTTTTGTATTTATTTAAGTTTTTTCTCCCCACACTACCAATAACTATGTTGAGGATGCTATGACTATTTTTCATCAAGCAAACAAGAAATTTGTTGTTTTCATTGCTAGGATTCATCTAAAATTATTATTTTTGTATTTATTTAAGTTTCTTTTATAATTTGTGATATTTTCCCCACACTACCAATAACTATGTTGAGGATGCCATGACTATTTTCCATCAAGCAAACAAGAAATTTGTTGTTCTCATTGCTAGGATTCATCTAAAATGATCTTCTTTTTTCTTTTTTCTTTTTTGTGATATTCTCCCCACACTACCAATAATTTATATTTTGGATCCCAATTATATATATTTTAAATCCCAATTAGAAATTCCAAATAAATGTAATATTGATTTTCATCCATAATATAATTTATATTTTGGATCCAAATTATATATATTTTAAATCCCAATTATAAATTCCCAATAAATGTAATATTGATTTTCATCCCTAATCTTCAAAATTTGAATATTAGTTTTCAGTACTAATGCTCAATGCTCAATTTTGGATCCCAATTATATATATTTTAGATCCCAATTATAAATTCTCAATAATAATAAATGTAATATTGATTTTCATCCCTAATCTTCAAAATTTGAATATTAGATCCCAATTATATATATTTTAGATCCCGATTATAAATTCCCAATAATAATAAATGTAATATTGATTTTCATCTTTAATCTTCAAAATTTAAATATTAGTTTTGAGTACTAATGCTCAATGCTCAATTTTGGATCCCAATTATAAATTCTCAATAATAATAAATGTAATATTGATTTCATCCCTAATCTTCCAAAATTTGAATTAAATTCCCAATAATAATAAATATAATATTGATTTTCATCTTTAATCTTCAAAATTTAAATATTAGTTTTGAGTACTAATGCTCAATGCTCAATTTTGGATCCCAATTATAAATTCTCAATAATAATAAATGTAATATTGATTTCATCCCTAATCTTCAAAATTTGAATATTAGATTTCAGTACTAATGCTCAAATGTACTTATACTTAGAATAAATTAACTTGTATGAACCCTAAAACATTACCATAAATATTTATTATTGTAAAGTTAAAATAATATCTCTAATAGATTTATATATTTAATCATTTAAATAAATCTTGATACTTTGGTTAATCATATTCATATTATGGTTGACTTAGATTCCCATAACAATAATATATAATTAAAAAATACCCAAGCTAAAAAGTGAAAAAGAAATTGTGTTAAAGTTCAAGTAGAATACAACTCATATTAGTTACTTAACACTGCATCTATGGATTAGGCTTTTCCAATTAGATGCTAAATGGGGTGCACTGTCATTAAGTGCATTGAATATATGGATTAGGCTTTTCCAATTAGATGCTAATTCAATTTTTTAAGATTTATTTCTATTAATTTTAATGCATGCATGGGTGCACTGTCATTGAGTGCATTGAATATTGAATATAGACAATCACAAAGCTATCTAATAATTCTAATAACAAGTTTCACATGAGACCTAGACCTTGCTAGTTTGACAATATGAGATAAATGTTGGCTGAATATATATTAAAACACAAAGTAGACAATAATATCAACTTTTTTGTAGCATTGAGTGAATTGAATATATACACAATCACAGAACTATTTAATAACAAGTTTGACATGGGACCTTGCTAGTTTGACAAATAAAGATAAATGTTGGCTGAATATATATAAAAACACAAAGTAGACAGTAATACTAACATTTTTACCATTTCACATGAGACCTTGCTAGTTTGACAAGATGAGATAAATATTAGCTGAATATATATTAAGACACAAAGTAGACAATAATATCAACTTTTTTGCAGCATTGAGTGCATTGAATATATACACAATCACAGACCTATTTAATAACAAGTTTGACATGGGACCTTGCTAGTTTGACAAATGGAGATAAATGTTGACTGAATATATATAAAAACACAAAGTAGACAGTAATACTAAATTTTTTGCAGTTTATAGTGAATTATTATAAATGTAGAAAAATATTGCGAAAAGAATCAAAAAATAATTTTTTTTTTATTGAAAGTAGCTCAAAACACTATCATAATATAAATATTGTGTAAACTATATTCAAATGCATAAATAAAATCAAACGGCCAAAAAAACCTAAACCTAACCCTGACTTTTAACTCAACCCACCACATAGGAGAATGAACAATGAGACTCGAATTCCTACCAGAGTAACCTAAACCTAACCCTGACATTTAACTCAACCCACCACATAGGAGAATGAACAGTGAGACTCGAATTCCTACCAGAGTGCAATTTCTTAAGGCATAAAGCATAATGATCAGTCCATGCATTATTTGAGATGGAGGAAAAGAACCTGGTTGAGAATGAAACTTTTGCCCTGGCGAGCGCGGCCGCAGATGGAGATAACGCCCAGAGGGCCCTTGATGCGATGCAGGTACAGTGCGGCCTCGGGGTCCATTCTGAACTTGCCCTGATCGTCAGTGAAAACGAGCCTCACGGCCCTTGCAGCCGTTAGGGGCGTCCCGGGCGTCATGGAAGGATTCGGCGTCTTGGGAGGATCCTTTGAAGTTGAAGCGGAAGGGCTCCGCAGCGCCATCAATAATCCCTTCATTATTACTTCTCAAGTTTTTTTCCTTCTGAAGATTATTATTATCAATGGCAGCACAGCAACTTCGAATTTGAAAGTTCTTCAGCTGAGCTCAGACCAGACCATTTATGACAGAATGGATAATAATGGCCCTTGGATTAACCAACCGCCCCGCCCGCAGAGTTTTTGTTTGGAAATGATGGTGGGACGGTGGAACCAAAGGGCAAAGTGGGAAGAAAGGGCGTTCTTATACGTTTGGATTCAAACCAACAAAATTCGGTTGGCACAGTTGGGTTTCTTTGCATGGAGGGAAAAAGGTAGTTGATATATGAAATAAGAAAGAAAAGGAAGAAATAAATAATATATATAAAATTACATGAATATGTATTAACTTTTATTTTTTAAATATAAAATATAAGGGAACAATCTAGTTTATTTAAAGAAAATTATGATATGTGAAATTTAATTATAATATTTATTTAATTAATAAAAAAAAATTTATAATTAAAATTTTTATTTTGAATTTTTTTTGATCGGATGTTATTTGAGGTTAATGGAGGAGTTACGAACTGTGCTAGTCACTCTACGAAAAGGATGAGTCTTAATGAAAGGGGTGGCGTGGACATCCCATGCATGCTTAAGCATGCAAACTATAGTTATTCCATACCCATGGTATACGACACATGCAAAGGGAGAGGAACAAGCTATGACCATGCTATGATTGGGGAAGTTGGGACTCTGTGAGGAAACAACCAGAAGTTCTGAGAACGGGGGTTTGGTGTGATGTTGAGAAAAATTTCCTTAGGGGTGGGCGACAAGGAACAACTAGGTTAATCTTTATTGGGACTTTAACTAGTGGTTTGGACATCGTGCGCCTAGAGATTATTATACTACCAAACTAAAGCAGAGTGTAAGATGGGTAGGAAAAATTCGATTGCGGTCTCAACATGGATTGGGGAGCGGCAAGCCTACTAGAGAATTTCGAAATCAATTGGATGTCGCCCACCATGGCTTGGACAGAGTCAGTGTTGTTGGGTTATGTTATATTCTTTCCACGACTAACCTATGTAGTGAACCGGGGGGTTAGAGGGGGGGCGGAGCCCCCCTTCGTTGCGCCGATTGCGCATCAGGGGGTTTGAAGGGGGCGGGTTAGCCCCCCTTTACGGGGTTCGGGGCAGCGCCCCGAGAATTTTTTTTTTGGACCTATATTAGGTTGGGCGAACCTACTTATGGTTTTCGGTCCATGGTTTTGGACGCGATGGTGTTTCGGTCCATGGTATTGGATGCTTCGGCATGTATAAATATGTATTGTAACATTGAAAGGAATATAATGAAAAATCAAGCTGGTAGTCTCGGTTTTCAGATCCTATGGGAAATCTCTGTGTATATGTGTTTTATGTGTTATGCTCTCGCATTTTATTTTTCCTGTGATTTAGAATTCGTATGCAGGTAATTTCTGTTCAGGGTTAAAACCTACAAGTGTTGCTGATTCACAGGTCATTTCTCCATAGGATCACTCTTGCTACAAGAAAGCTTGCATTTGTTGGGTAATTCTTAATTCCCTTTATATTACTCATCTTGATTTTGGTGTTGTGCTTGGTGTTTGGGTTTTGCTTCTAAGTTTGTATCCTGGTGGTGAATTCTGATGTCAATTTCTTGTGTTGGCTCAGATTTCAAATATTCAGGGATATTGCAAGCTTGGTTTTTTTTCTAGGCTATGGAGTGGTTTTCCATGGTCAGGGTCTTGTATTCATGTCGCATTGTAGTTTTTCCCGTCGAGTATTCCTGTATAGGATTTGGGTCTTACCCCTTATTGCTCTCCTCACCCTGACTCCTCTGAGAGGATTAATTCCAGTTATTTGGCCCTTAATTTTTGGTCTCATGTTCTATTAAGTGTTGTGGATAGGAGTCTCACACACTAATTAGTATGTAATGTCAACGTATGAGGAGTTGGCATGGAGGGGGAGACTGAGGGCTTCAATGTTGTAACAGAGCCCAACAACAAGCTCAGGATGTTGCTGCTACTTTTTAGGATGCTTTCCCCCAAGTAGTTGCAAAGAAATTCGTCAAATGGGAACATTGACTACTAAAGAAAGGCAAACTGCCCTCTCTGATTCTAGGCTTTTGGATGTATCTGAGCAGTGAATCCTTGACCCTGGTCATACCAAGGGTAGGGAAAAATAGTATTTCAATGCCCTCTCCGTGTACTGGAAAATGAAAACCTTGTTTGGCAAGGTGCTCGTTGAGAAACAAGTTGAAAGATGTAATATCTTTGTAGCTTAGAAGATGTTAAAAGAGTGTAGTGAAATCGCAGAGTTTGTCTTGAACGAATATGTGTTAGATTGGACCATATGAAGTGCCACATTTCGTTTATCTCTGTTATTACTTCCCTAGCAAGTTCAAGTGCCAAGGATTTGACGTTGGTCACCTCATCAAACTCTTAATTTCTATTAAGCTTGCTCATATATGTTGCTATAGGATTTGAGTGTTGATGCTTTTATTATGTTTAAGCTATGAAATATGTTAGAATTTTGGAACAATTACTCTATAGGTAGGTGGTCAAAAACACCTGGTTTCCCTTTGGGCATGTTGAGACCGCCTATCAACATAACTTGTTTATGATGGTTAGATGACTAATGTATCTATTTAAAAAAAAAATTGTGAGGCAACACAAAACCAATTTACAAAAAAAAATTAAAAAACAAACAAACAAAAAAATTAACTTTTTAAAATTAAATTTTGTATTATTATAAATAAACAAATTTAATTAAAAATTAGATAAAACTATTTATTTTTATTTTTCACGCATGCACACACACATATAGCCTCGAGCGTTAGCTCAATTGGTCAAGTCCCCGTCATTGAAACACCTTTGTTATTGAGAGGTCACAAGTTCAATTCTCTCAACACTCTCGAGGTCAGACTTCGTGGTTGAGCCAACATGAGCAATCCCTTCATGTGGATATGCCTAGTGCAAATATTTTGTGGATGTAGAGGTCACTGATCTTCGGAGTACGTGAACCACAATATATATTATATATTTATATATATAATATATAATATATATTAATATATATATATATATAATATATATTATATATATATATAATATATATATATATATTTATATATATATTTATATATATATATAATTGATTCATTTTCCATCGATTTAAATTATATAGATTTTAAAACATTAACACATTATCCCTATATTAGGTGAGAAGTGATGTGTCATGTTGACGAGAGGCTACGGATGTTGAAACCTCCCTTGGGTGAGGGCTTGATGTGTCACCCTCACATCATCCAAGCATGCATTGAAATAATGTGAATTTGTGTGTATTCATTGCTATGGATGGATGTTTCTAGGCACGGTCGGGGGTCATATCGAGATTTCAGTTGTTGCATAGTCTTCACAACATTGTTCCCCCTTCTAGCTCTAGCTTTGATGGCCTTCAACTTCTTTGGGATTCCACTTTTTATGCTCAACTCATAGTTGTGTTTACTAGTCTTAATGGTGTAGCTTTGGGTTCTGACCTCCACCGTTGGCACTCATCATTCTCTATGTTAGTGTTGCCTCTCTTGCAATCTACTTGTCTTTTGGGCAAGTTTCTTTTCCACCTTCCTACTTTGTCTCAATGAATATTGACCCCCACTACATCTGATTTCCCTCTACTTCAATTCCTTGCTCTCGGTTACCATTTCTCTCTTTTTGGTCTTGGGTTTCTTTGTTAGAATTCAAACTGGACAGGATGGTTAGTGAACAAGCTCGATGTTGTCATGGTTGGGGGAGGGGGCACACAAAGGTTTACAAGGAGGTTTATGGGCTCTTTATGTGCTATTACCTTTTCTTGACTCTACAGGTAACAAATTCGTCCTTCAATCCAAGCACTTATTGATGAAGTTGAAGTTGAGACATGGGGAATGACAATTTCCTTCAGACCCTGAGGTGATGGAATCTATGTCTGTGTGGGTGTTGAATGTCTGTCCACACCCATGGCCGACATAATCAATACATTTACACAATTGACTTATATTGGCATATGAACGCATTGGTGGAATTGGTCCTCTTGGAAAAAAATGATGCAAAGGAGGAGATTATGTTAGTCCTAGACAATATCATCTTGTAGCCTAAGGAGATGAATGTAAACTTGAGGCATATTGAAGCAGTCATTGATCCAGGCTCGACTCCTCATTGCCACAATCCTGGTCCAATTGAGGTGGAAACCTTCCAATCTATGTAACTAATATGCCTTTTTGTAGTCATGTTTTTGTTGTTGTTTAGTTTTCAATTTGCTTAAGTTGCTAGGGTCACTACTTCTAAGATAGGAAGGAAACCATCGTTTTTAGGTCCTTTTGCAGTTATCAAACTTATGTTGATTTTAAGATGTTATGATTTTGGTTTGTTGGACATTTTAATTACTTTTTTAGATTTGTTTTTGTTAAGTCAATGATTTGATTTCCACTGTGGTAGGCCACTGACAGATAATTGCATTAGCCTTATGTAACTATCAATTACTAATAGAAATTTTAGCTTACCACAAAGAAAAATTATTACATTAAAATCAAATTTGCTTTCACGGATATACAAATAAATAAAACATATAAAAAAATGCAGTTATCCATGTATTAACTCATATATAAAATATATCAAATGATTTAGAAGACATAGAAAATGAAGTTAAAATTAAGAGGAACTAACAATAGACCTTGACTTTGGATTAACTCATTTTGATAATGACAAATGTCCTCAATGAACTAGACAAATATCTCTTTAAAAATGAAGGAAGCCAAGGATGGAGAAGAGGAAGAAAGGAAATCAAATTGGGAAGAATAGAAATAAACAAAGTTAGAAGGGTGGAATCATTCTAAGTCTTTTAAATATTTTTCCTTCGGCGAAATTCTAAAAATTGCTCCATTTTCCTCCCCTCCTCTCTCAAGGCGAAATAAATCTAATCGAGACTAAATAACTTATGATCCATAGATAAATATCCTTTTAGGTCATCAATCAACTTTAGAATTTCTATTGATCAAAAGAAATTACAACTTCCAGTCGATAAATATGCTTTGTTTATGTATTTTTCTATATAATCAATTTGTAAAAACATATCTTTATAATTAAAAATTTCACATAAAAAACCTTTCCAAAAAATTATCTTCTTACTTCCAACTTTTTGGTAAAAAAAAATTACAAAACTTAAACTATCATCTAAAAACTGTGTATCTCATCTAATCTAGTTCACTACTTATTCAATAATCCAATCAATACTATTTCTAAGTTTGTTGCTAGCTATGCTATAACTTTATAGATATAGTATTCCAATTTCAAAAAACACTCCTATCACATATCATATTATATCATAGATAAAGAAATTATATTATTTTATAAAATGTGATGATCATATTTTTAGTTTAGTTCGACTTTAAACATTAAAAGCATTACTTTAACCTAAATCATCCCATCATTATTTTCACGAAGTAGTAGTTTATTTGGTGGAGAATCTTCATTGCGAACAAGCGAATTTTTAAATGAGTTACTAAAATTTTTAAAGTTTGTAAACCGAAGTTTACAATTTGTTTCTACAACATTTTCAAAAGAGTCTATTTCTATCGAATACATTATTTATCATTGGGATTTAAAAAAGGGAGGGGTAAAAGATTATCTCAGAATGATGACATATTATATTAATAACAAGTTATTTAAAAGACTTATTGAGTAATGGGTAAAATATAAGATTATTTCATACAATAATACCATATATTAATAACATAATATGCTATATTAATAACATAATATGCTATTTCAAAGGTTTATTGTGAAAATCTATTCATTGGGTTGTTTTTTAATGATGTCTACATAATAATGTTATATTATATTTAATAATATGTTATTCGAAAATAAGTAAAACATAAGATTATTTCACAAAATAATGCTATATATTAATAACATAATATGTTATTTGAAAGGTTTATTGAGAAATTATATTTATATATTAGGGTTGTTTTTCATCTGACAGAAGACGTGTTAAAGAAATCATCATCTATTTCCAATTATTTAGTTGTATATTTGAAGAATTGGATGTTTGTGATTAAATTATTTAATTGTAACATATGCACCCTTATGCATCCCCTTACGCCCCTTATTTCCAACCTCCAGATACACATTCAATAGAAAGAATATATCCTTCTAAGGGAGGATGAGAAAGTAACGTGAATGGCTCCTCTTCCTTAAGGCAGGCAAGTTGATGAGAGATCTTCAATTTCATAGTCACAATAATATATCCATTGTCGTTTGATGGGTCCTCACCCACACTAGGGGAAAGAGGAAAGGCAGTTTGTCTAAGGGAATTTCCATTATTTCCTCTCCCTTAGGGTCGCACAGCTTCGCACCTTATTTTATTAGTCAATATACCCGCTCAACAAAGGTTCTTTCTACCAAAGGAAGGCAACAAAAAACATAGAACCTGGCCCCATTATATTATACAGTTGGTCTCCTATATTTGCATTCCCCAATAGCCAACAGCCCCAGTAAGGCTTTCTTCTCCTCAGTTGACTTTTTAAGCCATTAAAACTTTAACCCCAAGAATGCATCCCAACACCTTTACTTGTACATTTTAGGATATAAATGTTTGTGATTAAGTTTTTTTGTATTTTTATGGTCAATATTTGAAAAATCAACTGTTACATTATATTGTAAATATTATTCACTTCAATAGCATTTTTCACGACATGAAAGTGTTGAAGTATTATTTATACAAACCTTCCCAACTTTACTCGTAAGTGGAAAATATTTAGTAATTCAACACAAAAAATATTAAAAAAAAATTGTGGTTTCAATGCACATAGTATAGGTCAACTGTAAAATAAAAATGTAAATATTAAATATATAAATAGACAAAGAATTAAAATAATATACAAAATAAAGTTTTAGCTCGTTGCTTTCTACAACAACTATCTCTACTTAAATTTAAAGGAAAAAATAAACATTTTCTCTTATCATGATTTATATGAATATAATTTATGTCGACACAACACATATGCTTAAATATTCACACTCTTTATAAAAAAAAAAAAAAATTTACTATTTAAAATATTTATATTGTTAGTTACATCCACATAAATAGTTACATCATTCTTGTATTGTTACAATTACTTTTGAATGGGTATACATTTATTTTCAATAAGTCAAAATATACATTTAATCATTTGAAAATTACAATTAAACAAATAAGCCTGAGAATAAACAATCCAAATAAAATAGTAACTTAACTTATATTTTAGGAGAAATGTTCTATTAAAATATCATATAACTTAAAAAAATACTTGTATTTCTATGGAAAATTTAAAATATGAAAAATAAAGAATTACATAGTATAATTTAACAATTCAAAACCATATATAAGGTTATCACACATTTGATTCTTTATCCTAATGAACCTAGTTAATGAAGGCTTTTTTTTAATGAGTTTTAACAAAATTTTGATTAGTCTTATAGTATAGGACAAATGCTAGAAATTGCAATTTAAAAA
>APFE030834424.1:198661-231483 GCA_000404065.3 Pinus taeda
TTTTTCAAATATATTTATATTGTTAGTTACATCCACATAAATAGTTACATCATTCTTGTATTGTTACAATTACTTTTGAATGGGTATACATTTATTTTCAATAAGTCAAAATATACATTTAATCATTTGAAAATTACAATTAAACAAATAAGCCTGAGAATAAACAATCCAAATAAAATAGTAACTTAACTTATATTTTAGGAGAAATGTTCTATTAAAATATCATATAACTTAAAAAAATACTTGTATTTCTATGGAAAATTTAAAATATGAAAAATAAAGAATTACATAGTATAATTTAACAATTCAAAACCATATATAAGGTTATCACACATTTGATTCTTTATCCTAGTAAAAATAAAGAATTACATAGTATAATTCAACAATTCAAAACCATATATAAGGTTATCACACATTTGATTCTTTATCCTAATGAACCTAGTTAATGAAGGCTTTTTTTTAATGAGTTTTAACAAAATTTTGATTAGTCTTATAGTATAGGACAAATGCTAGAAATTGCAATTTAAAAAGGTTTGAAACATTTTATTGCATGGGTGACTTTTTTTTAATTGTCTTTAGTTTTATATTTACTTTCTATTAGTTATATTGTTTTCGTTTTTAGTAAAAAATGATTTTTAATTGGTTTTGAAAAAAAATAACAAATTATTGAATTTTTTTTTTTTGAATTTCTTTTTTTAGTTGGTTTATATAAATGAAACAAATAATTTTATCTAATTATAAATGAATTCTTAGAAATAAAATTTATTTTAAAAATTAAAAATTAAAAAAAATCTTTATGTCTCCAAGTGTCAAAACAATTAATAAACAATACACTTATCAAATATGAATATTTATGAAAATGAGATTGTCTATGTACGAAGGACTCAACCTCAACCGAGGATTTGCGCGTCATTAATTGTCCCAGGAATGAGATGTCATTAGTTTTCTGCTACTCATAGTGTAAAGAAATACGTACATGCAAACCATAAGTAAAAAATATGTTATAAACCATACACTATTTATATTTCTCTTCCTATAGAGTTTGTAGGATAAATTGACGATTTTAAAAGGATTGTAAATGTCTAATCAAAAGGAAAAATAAAATCTTTCAATGTGATGTTACATTTAGGTGATGTCACATTTAGCTACGAGTGAGATCTCTAAATTTTTTTTTTTTTTTTTTTTAATGTTTAAAAACCTAAACCATTTTAATGTCTTATTGTATATGACTTGTACTTATAATTTAAAGT
Source organism: Pinus taeda (assembly GCA_000404065.3). Taxonomy (NCBI): domain Eukaryota; kingdom Viridiplantae; phylum Streptophyta; class Pinopsida; order Pinales; family Pinaceae; genus Pinus; species Pinus taeda. Next base: position 199,912 of record APFE030834424.1, read on the forward strand.
GCTTAATCTAAACCAATTTATAAAAGTAGATGTGTTGGTTTGAAAATATATGTATTGGTTATATTTTAAAAAAAAAATATTGAAAAATGTTAAAAGAAAAATCACAATTTTGAAAGGAATCCTTTGTCTTCTTCCTTGTGTTAAATTTTTTGAATTAAACATGTTGAAAATCAATTTGGATTTCACATTTAACTTTGTAGTAAAGATTTATTTGTTTTTCATTTTCCATTTAAATATGATTGAAATATAATATTTTATAGTAAAATATGGTTTATGGAAGCCAATGAGTTATATATTAATGGATGGAATTTAGATTTGGATTTAAAAAGAGATATTCATTTACTTGTATATCTACAAATTAGATTGCCCCGCCTTTTCTTAATCATTGGGATTTTGAAATATTTGAAAAAATAAAGAATAATTTAGAGATAGCTATAAATTCAATTCAATTCAATATGTCATTTATAAGCAATAAAGATTCAAATCAATGACTAGATTCATGTACAAGCATTGGACTACAAGAAACTTCTAGTAAAGGACTTAAAGAAAGAAACATACAGAATCACAAAGCAACTTACTTTACATTTGAAACTTGTTTAACTAATGATAAAAATTTAGAAACAATTATTTCAAAGTTAGAATGTGACATGATGCTCATGGCCTCACATATATTCAAAATTGACACTTGGTAATTAATCTAAGTTTTAACAAACATCACACATATAATTAATAGATAATTTAGTGTACAATACTATAAATATATTTGATTTGGTTAAACTTTATCTATTTTTAATAATGAGTGTCTAAATATGTTGGTGTAAGTTCATCATCTATTCCACTTCACATCATTCTTTGAATATATCGTAGCTATTGTTTGTAGCAAAATCAATGGTCCAAAAACAATTGAACATGCATTGTATATATACTTCTTTAATAACCTTAAGAATTAGAATGGATCTAAATTTAGTAAATAAAACCTCAACAGTTATATTAAAATATATATTATATTATATATTTATATATATATAATATATATATCAAACATGTTGTCATATTATCTTACCCTTTCACTAGCATTTAAATACATAATTGATGCATTTAAATATCATAATGTGATACATTACAATGTCATGAAATGAATAAATTTAATTAATCCTAAAAAGAAATATAAATTATGAAATTTGTACTTTGTAATAACCATATATTATAAATACGCTATATATTTTTGCACCTTGCATCGATTATATACCAACCTTACCTAAAAGAACCATAAAAAGGTGTAATATGTAATATTATTTATTATTACCTGCACTCAAAACCGAAACCCTACCTAAAAGAACCATAAAAAAGTGTAATATATAGTATTATTGCTCAAAACCGAAACCCTACCTAAAAGAACCATAAAAAAGTGTAATATGTAGTATTATTACTTAGTACCTGCACTCAAAATTGAAGACATGATATGCCTCATAGGCCAAGCAATGAGCATAATCCAAGAGATGTCACGATTAGTTGAACCCTTAAAGTTATTTCCATTACATTGTTTTTCATGTAAACATTTGATTATTACTTCTAAAATTTCACAAGTATGGTGGTATTTGTTGGGTGGGATGCATATTGTGCACAAATTTGAATATTTTATTCATTTTATTCTTGATTGATAACTTATGAAGATTGTTTTGAAATTATGTACCCTAATCTTTTTCGTGCTCAATTAATTCTTCAAGATTTTATTTAAAGTTGCTTCTACGAAATACATGTAAAGTCTATCTTAGCGTTTAAAAAACAACAATATACTTTTCAGTGAAACATTACAACTATTAATACTATAATTAGTATTTAATATTTCAATTTTCATATTAACTATTTTTCTATTCTCCCGTAAAATAATCGCATAAAAAATCTCCCATAAATTACTCAATTCTATCCATAAAATATAATAAATTTAATATAATAGGATGAACATTTATTACAACACTTTTTATGCTCAATCATATTCTATATATTTACATATATTTACATAAAACCTCTTTGATAAATGAAAATATGATATGTTTAGTATTTACCATTCTTTCTTACTAGATGTATTAAATCTAATTTTACTTTTTATATTTGATTGCTTATTTTCATTTCAAAAATATTTAATCATATTTTTTATATTAATATTTTATATTTATTTTGGTTAGGTATTGTGAGTTTTAAGATGACTAGAAATCATATCGTGTAACTTGAGTAACCAATATTCAGGGGCTTCTAAGCCTTCAAAATCACACGGGATCACAACTGGCCCTGGGCCACATCAACCCTTAACTTGGTTGGATTTTGATGGTTTTTATCTCACCAAGCCACAGCGTTTGTACAAGGAAACAACAAATCGTTAATATCTCAGCAAACCACAGTGTTGGTACAAGGGAACAACAAATAGTTGTTATCTCAGCAAACCACAGTGCTGGTACAAGGGAACAACAAATCGTTTTTCCCCAGTTTGAATGTTTGCAAACATAGGTATTGCTGCAAGGGAGCAAAAAATCGTTTTTCCAGTTCCAACTTCTGCAAACATAAGTGTTGGTGTAAGGGACCAACAAGTCGTTTTTCCCAGCCACGGAGTCTATAAAAACACAGTTAAAGATCCCTTTGTTACTCCCCAACTAAGGATATTTTTGGAAAATCTTTCACAAGTTACCAAATAGACCCTGCTCTGCACAAAACCTAGATGTTAGAATTTTTAATTTCATCTTCCTTTGATAAAAAATTGACCCGCAAATTTGATGGCAATTTTCCCTTACGAATTTTCTTTCTTCTGTTGGCTTGATATAGATTGCTCTATATTCTTGAATTTGTAATGTAAATGGCTCTTTCCAATACACAATCTTGGATGCAAAAGCACTGGATTAGAATATTAACTAAAATGTGATTCTCCAGGTTCTCATTTAAATGTAAATAACTGAGAAAATACAGTGCATCAATTCCTCATTTAACACAACAATTTAAAGACAATCAATTTCAATCTCTAGATATTAATATTGTGGTTCACAAACCTCACAAGCACATCTGCAAATAATTGTCTCACACACACTTACAAATTCGGCTTGTTGATAAAAAAAATCACTTGTCTAAGAAATGTTGTTCAGCTAACTTCAATCTCACATAGAGAAAAAAAAATAACGTACTTCTCTCCTACACCAAAAACTTCTTGCCAAAATGTTCCTCCTCTCTCAGAAACTAAAAGCAACTATCCAAGAAATGAGTTCATGGATGTGGACCAATTTCCCTTAGCCCTAACTACCTTCTAGCTATAAAATCATTTCTTTTAACTAGATATTGCTAACTGATATTAAATAAATATAAACAACTTTTCACAAATAAACTTTAAAATGTTCTAGCCTTGGCATGTGACCAATCCATCACATTGTTAGGCTCTTGATCTGACTTTAATAACTTATCATTTTGATGTGCTCGACCTAATGCACCTACATCGGACTCCCCAAGAAAGAAAAATTTATGAGCTCCTGCTCATAAGATCTTCTATAGAATGACCTTCTTTTTGTAGTGATGCTTCATCCATCCAAGTAGAATCCTCCATCAGACGGTCTTTCCACTTCACAAGATATTCCAAGTATTCTTTCCTTCTGGTCTTCTTGGCAACATGTGTATCCAAAATCTGTTCAACCTCTAAACTCTTTGCCACAAGCATTTGCTTCAACCATTGTTGTTCCTTCCCTTCATCTTAGTCAATATTCCCATAAACTTGATCTGCATCACCAACTGTGTAGGGATACAAATCTGCTACATTAAAAATGGGTGAAATGCCAATTCTTGGAGGTAACTCCAGCTCATAAGCATTCACTGAAAACTTGCGAAGGATCTTACAATGTCCTATCTTCTTCATTTTCAATTTGTTATATTCTCCCCTTGGAAACCTCTCTTTTCTTAGGTGAGCTAGGACCACATCTCCCACTTCAAAGTTTACCTCTTTCCTATGTAAATATGCTCGTTGCTAGTAGTTTTTTCTTGCATCTTGTAATCTTTGTTTTACTTGTTCGTGCAACTCACTCATGGCTATTGCAAAATCATCTCCATCAACACTTCTATGCTCAAGCTTTCCCAAGTCTCTTAGCTCACAAATTCCACTCGGATGCATGTCGTACAAGATCTAAAATGGAATTTTTCCTGTGCTCCTATTTGGTGAGTCATTATAGGCAAACTTAGCCTTGGCTAGCACATGATCCCATTGATTTGGTTGGTCACCTACTAAAATCCTCAACAAATTACCCAAACTCCTGTTTACAACCTCTGTTTTCCCATCATACTATGGATGATAGGCTGAGCTAAAATTTAGCTTAGTGCCAAGTTTCTTCCACAAGGTCCTCCAGAAATGTCCGGTGAATCTTGTGTCCCTATTGATGAGCCTCAGTATTACAACAAGAATGCTGCAACTCCCAAGGCTACCGATTTGTAATTATCAACTCGAGGTTTGTACAAACTTAAGAGGTATTGGCACTATATGTGCAACATACAATGTGTCCTTCCTTTGTTGTCATGAGAGAAGAGAAATGTTGCCTATTTGCAGGAATGAAAGACTGAATTTAAAAATTCTTGTAAAGTAACATGAAATCCTCTGTCTACTTATTAACACACTTTGTTTGCAAAAGAACCCTATTTTAAACATATTGTCACATGTGATGTTTTAACTAATCTAAGCATGAAATCTGATCTAGAGAGTACTAACTATTGTGTGCATGTGTAAATATAAAAGAACCCATTCTTTTTATCTTTTTGCTTTATAAATGCAAATGCTAATCTTTCCTTGATCTTTGGCATGGGAGACAAGTGTGGAGGAAGAGGGGTACAATGATTTTGATGGCTTGGAGGTCAAGTAGGGGCCTAATCCCAGCTTCAATGATGATTTTTTTCAATTCGGGCTCAAAACAGATCACTACAGGATTTCCTACAGAATGTACTAGTTCTGCTACAAGATCCCCTAGTTCTCCTACAGGATCCCCTGTTTTACTACATGATGTTACAAATTTACTATACGAACTTATAATTTATCAAATGACCAAGCAAATAAAATTCAAATTAGATGGGACAATTTGTTTTATTGACTAGGATTTCTTAGGTCCCCATTCCAAGTGGAATCACTCAAAAAGACCTTTGTTAACACACACTAAAAAATAGAAAAAGATTACTAGTTGAAAATCTAGAAATTCGAGAACTAGTGAGTTAGTAAATCTATAAAATGCCTACCCTAATAAAGTGCAAATGCAATGGGGTGATTTTTGTTATGAACTAGAATGTTTTTTTGATCTAATTCAAGTGGAACCAACTTGATTGAAGCTCGTTAGCATGCTCTAAAAAATAGAAGAAATTTATTGTTCTTTGCCACAAAGGAGTTCAAGAAATCTAGATTTGGAAATAAGAAAGCAAATACAAGTAGCTCAATGATTACTATGACCTTCCAAATATTTTCCAAGGATGAAATGATGCTTGTATTATTGCAAAAGAACTTACATCAACCATTTAACCAAATCCTTCAATAAGAAATCATTAATACTAAATGCAGAAATAAAAATAAAAATAAAAACAAGAGATGCATGTGAATAAGAAGTGAAAAGAACGAAAGAAAATGACACAAAAGGCTCTGAGGCTTCTGGGAAGGCCAAGCCCAAGGAGACTTAGAGACCTATGGAGGAGAACAAGATTTAGAAGTTGAACATGACACCAATCTTCATTATTAGGAATCATTCCCCATGAATGTAAGAAGCTTGCCCCACCAAAATCCCTTGATTAGTGGATCTGGTTCCCAATACTAGGAATCTGCATTAAATGGCAAGAAACGCATTCCTAGATTTTCTCAACCATTGGAGTTCCACAATCTGTGCCATAATTCCATAATATCTTGTTGATTTATTATTTAATAGTGATCCTCCTATATTAGGGAGCAAGTCCCTAAATTATCTCCTCCTCCAAATCTTCATAATCTGCCCAATATTCTCATAATATTCCACAAAAATAAATAATATTAGGCACAAATATGCAATTATTCATAAACCTTCCTAATGAATATATTAAAGTTAAAAATACATTATCTAATGCAAAAAGAGAGGTTTAATGTGTTGAAGGATGGTCATAGGCCTTACTTTATTTTTAATTTAGAGGCATGGGCATTAATTTATGTCTAATTTAGAGGCCCATCACCTGTCAGAGATTATATTTTTTGGCAAACCATGCAACCAAACAATCTCTTCAAAAAACAGATTAGCCACATGGTTAGCATCACTAGTTTTGAAACACAGAATGAAATGAGACATCTTACTAAATCTATCCACAACTACAAGGATTGAATCATTACCTCATTGAGTTCTCGGTAAACCCAGAACAAAGTCCATACTCACCGAATCCCAGGGTCTATTGGGAATGGGTAATGGCATGTATAATCCAGCATTCTGACTTCTCCCTTTTGCATGTCGACATACCTTGCACTTACTCACTTTCCTTTGTACATCTGCCTTCATCTTAGGCCAAAAATAGAAGTGACACAGCTGCCCAAGTGTTTTCTGAACACCAAAGTGTCCAACCAACCTACCATTATGATTTTCTTGGACCAAGTTTTCCCTCATTGAGAAATTGGGAATACATAATTGATTTTTCTTGAACAATGGCCTATCCTACAACATAAACTATTTACATGGATTGTTGTCCCTATTGACTGGATTTTTACATGTTGCAAAAGATTCTTTAAAATCATCATCAATGTCAATAAGTCGTTCAAATAATCAAAGCCTAAAATTTGTATTTGACTTTCCTACATGATTAAGCATCTCTGAACTTGCCTTGATCGTCAGTGAAAATGAGCCTCATGGGCCTTCCAGGCGTTATCGGCGTCCCCGACGTCATGAGAGGATTCAACATCTTGGGAGGATCCTTTGATGTTGAAGCGGAAGGGCTCCACAATACCATAAATAATCCCTTCGTTATTACTTTTCAATTCCTTTTTCTTCTGAAGATTATTATTATCAATGACAACACAACAACTTCAAATTTGAAAGTTCTTTAGTTCAGCTTAGACCAGACCATTCATGATAGAATGGATAATGATGGTCCTCGGATTAACCAACCACCCCGCCTGTCGAGTTTTTGTTTGGAAATGATGGTGGGATGGTGGAAACAAAGGGCAACGTGGGAAGAAAAGGCGTTCTTATACGTTTGGATTCAAACAAACAAAAATCAGTTGGCACAGTTGGGTTTCTTTCTTTTTATGGAGGGAAAAGGTAGTTGATGTTTTATTGAGTTATCTTTAGCTTCATGGACATTAAAATAATTCTTTCTTTCTTTCTTTATTTCAATCAAGATTGAATGAAGTAAGGAAGAAATCTAGTTGGTTTAAATCAGTTTATAATTATATTATATTTAAAATTTGTCAGTTTGAAGTGCATCAAAATATTTTAAAAACAAATTTATTAAAATTGAAAAACATGTAAATTTAATATATTTTTTTGAAGAAATCACATAATTATTTTAGAGCCTATGCATTTTTGAATGAGACTTCAAAATGATTATGTAATTTTTTCCGAAAGAATTTTAATTTTTTTTTTTAAGGTCACGGCCATGCCAGACACCAAATTGGTGTATGAGACCCCCTTGTTTGTGGGACAAGGGACCCACCTCCGCGCAGCGATTTTGACTGCTAAGTCTATGAAGGCATACATACTCTACCCCCCTTTGGTTTTGAACCTGTGACCTCTTAGGAGGAAACACATGCTCTTAACCATTAGGCCCACTCAAGCTGTATCATAGTAAAAATATGTATATAATGATAGTAAAAATATTTAAGAAAAAGAAAGTATAACATGCAGTGATAAACCAACATTTTGACCATTTTCAAATATTTATATTAATAACTCATTTTAAAAGATAATGCATTAAATAAAAGTTTTAAATATCATGGTTGCATTTTGAGGTGATGTTTTGACCATTTTAGATATTTATATTAATAATTTTATTTAAAAAGATAAATATAGTCATATTAAAATTTAATTAACAATAGTTACAAATTAATTTGTAAATATTTAGATATTGTGGGATGTGGTGTTGGTATTTGTAAAATGAGTAAACATTTAAAATTTGGTTTTATATGAAAAAGAGATTTAGTATGTATAAAATGAAGCTGAAAATAATAATAATAAAGCAATTTAATTCAATTTATTATATTAATTTTACTTTTTTATATTAACAAAATTATAAACAATTTTTTAGGAAGGAACCATAATATTTCTACTTAATGACTTAGAATCAAAATAAAATAATCAAAGGACTAGGTTGACTATTGGGAAATGTGCAATCACAAATATGTTTTCATTTTGTTTTTTTAATAAAATAAAAGTAAAGTATTAAATTTAGTAATTAGTTGTTTGTAGAAAATTTATTTTAAAACTAGTTTAGCTATATAAATTAAATGTGTGGTAAAGTTCCATATGTTTTTGCAAATGATTTCTTGACATTAAAATATATGTATTGACCAAGTTTAGAAAATGCGCACCAATTGTAAGAAAGAATAATCAATTTAAATTAAAATGGTGAAAATGGTATACTATTGAGAATATTTCACAACATTCAATGGAAGTTAAATCTTTACCATCCACCTAATAATTATTATTGATAATCAAATTGAAATTATGGAGATCCAAAATAGACATGCTTATAGACATAATTAAATAAACAAATCAATTACTATCCATGATTTTATGCATAAATCAATTAATATTAAAAGTACATAAGTTAAATTAATATTTATAATAAATCTACAAAATATTTTTAGCATAAAATCAATTAAATATAAGTACTATTAGTTAAATTAAATTTAATAATAAATCTACAAAATATTTTTTTATGCATAAATAAATTAATATTAAAAGTACGTAAGTTAAATCAATATTTATAATAAATCTACAAAATATTTTTTTATTATTTTGTAATAAAGTGCATGAACCTCATTTATGAAAACGAATGCCTACTTTTAGGAGGAGATGTCATGGTAGCAAGAATTTATTGTGAGGAAGATGGAAACAAGAGAAAGTAGATGCCTATGTATGTTAAATTAATTAAATATTAATTGTGTTTATATTATTATATTTTCTTAAACATTTTTATTTTTCTAGTTGTGGATTTGGACAGGGACATAAGAGAATTTACTTTTATTAAGATAAGCATATAATCTACGTACCCATATTTATAACAAAAATAACCAACATAAATAATGACTTCTATTATACACCTACACAGATATCTACAATGCACATATGTATCCCTCATAGTTTAAACTCATATGGTATATAATAGACAAGCTTAATGAATCATGTAATTGGAAAATACACCTAATTAACATGAATAATACATGTAATTTATGCAACTACTCAATCATGTAATTTATGTACATTGCCTAAATTTTAAACCTATGCATTCATGACCAGTGTAAATAAAATACATAATACGTAGTTTTAAACTTGGTATATAGTTTTAAACTTGGTATTGTTTTTAAGCAAAATCTAATTTTATACTTTTGCTTTTGTGTTTGCTATTTCAACAAAAATGTTCTTGGATAGCCCAGAAATCTCTCATGTACTCTTTGGTCCCATGTTGGAAGACCAACCATGTTATCTTAGCAGGGTCCATCCCACCGTGCGCTGTTATGGGATCCGTCTCACTAGACTTTGATTTACGCTAACAGGGGCGGACCAGAATGGGACGGTTGTGGAATACAGCCACCGCCCATGACGAACTTTTGTCACGAGGGCCGTTAGATCCATGCCCTACTAACCAAGGTCGGATCTGTTGCCACCTGGTCAAAGCAGTTTGCAATTCAAATCAACGGCCTAACAGAATCTAATCTTCTAACATGAAATAGAACGGTCCAAACAAAGGACACGAGGGGCAGCAAAGAAGTTGTTTTCACATAAGGACGCCTTACGGCGTAAAAAATATTTTAATGAATATCAACATTTTGCGTTTATGAATCATATGGCTATGTTGTTAATATATGTATTATTCTCCTTTTACAAGGTGTGGGAAGTTAAGCACAGCCCTCGAGCCCCTCATCTTGAAGGCGGCACGGTCATATGCAAGTGCAGCTTCCTCGGCTGTAGTGAAGGTGCCGAGCCAAAGTCTAGCCCCCTGCCGCGCAGAGTCCCGTATCTCCGCTGCGAATTTTCCCCACGGCCGCCGCCTCACGCCCCTGTAACGCCTCCCCGAAATCATCTTCTTCGCCGCCGGCTGTTGGCATTCCGTTTCTTGACGGACATTGGGGTCTAGCACGACGGAAAAAATATCGGCTTCTTTCTTCGTCTCCGTTTTCGTCCCCTCCGCTTGCGTTACTGGCATCCATCTCCTCTTGACGGCCTCTTCGAGAATCCTAGAGAAAGCAATGTCCTCGGCTTTGTTTTCATCTAATGGGAACTTCGACCAGGCACGGGTTAAACCGGGGCTGAGAGACGGAGGCATGACGCTGACATAATTTCTGATTTCCCAGCCAACGGTAAATTTCTCCCAATCTACATATTCGTGTGGAGAAACGGAGATGGGGAGCGAGCAACGGGAGGAGTTAACGGCTAGAGTCGGGGTTTCTTTCTCCGTTTTCGGTATCTTGTCATCCACGGAATTGCAAGCGAGTGCGCTCATGATGGAGTTTTCTTGTTCGCGGATTGAGTTTGACTGGTTCTTTGGCGTCAGATAGAACGAGGATTCGAAATCCTGGCCGTCGGAGTCGCCGAGTAGATGGATCCGGATTCGATCCAAAACGCTCATTTCTGTATACTCGGCTTCTTGATTTCTGTCCTTCATTGCCATCTTGTTGAAGTTCTCAAAATTCAGAGCTATGTGCAAAGTTAGCTGGATATGAATCAGATGAAAGCTTCTCAGATTCAACGCTTTGTGCAAAGTTACTTGGATATTTATAGATTTTCGCTCTCTGTAAAGTGAGTTGACTGTTTACCAGGAAAGATAAAGTGAGTTGACTCTTGATCAGGAGGTTTTTGAGAGAAAATGTCAAATACGATGTTTGATTTGGAAGGTGCGGCTCCGCGGACAAAGTTGGTGGTCAAAGTCAATCTGGCGACGGAGTTCACAACAAATTTTGCGCCTGCTTGGAAAGACTAACGTGGCGGCTGGTTCGCTGAAGACCTCGGTCTACCTGTTACTGTACATGAGCTATGACTGGGTCTTCCAAAAATTATTCCTATAACAGTGCTAATATTGTGAAATTTTGCTAATGAAAGCTTATCATATTTTTAGGTTTTTATATCGGTATCCAAAATACAAAACACTTCTGGTATAATGTATGAAATAACTCTTCTGGTTTAAAGTCTTCTTTTTTATATGAGAAACGTTAAAAGTAAGTATGTGCGTGCACTTTGCAAAAACCCTAGCTTAGCTCGCCATTGGTTTGGCCATGGATTCAAGACCCCTCCACACCTTAAAGTAGTGACTTTCCAGGCTTTAGCCATAGCTATGGGAAATTCGATTAAGTCCCAACACACTAGATTTATGAAGAGATTGAATAAGACCTTGAAAATGTCCCCCCTTTTTTAAATTCGTGACATATGGCATTCACCTTCGCTGAATATGGGTTAATTAATTAGCTAATTTACAGGCTTGTTACTATCCCCAAAGTAATGCCATCTTAGTTCAAAGGAATTGGCCATCCTCATCAAGGGTTACTTTTGCATAAGAGGCTTCTACGCCTTTTTATTTGAAATAAGGATAGATGTCACAAATTCTCAAATGTGCTTTAAATTTTTAACACAAAGGCCATGTATTCTAATATGTATTTTGTATTTGAATAGAGGATTCTATATTTAAACCTAATTTTTTTAACTCCAAGGGCAGGCCGATTTAGTATTATTTCTAACAATAAAGTTAATCATATGCACTGTGCTCAAGACTTAAAATTACAAAAGCAATTAATATGAAATTGATGGTTGTGATAAGATATTCCAAAACTATCATAACCTATTTAGTTTATGATTCAAATTTAGGAGACAATACATTAGCCTCCATAACAAATCAAATAAGTAATAAACTCTTTTAATATCAAATATTATTATGTCATGTGAGAAAAACAATAATGAAGTAGATTGGTTGGCTAACTTAAGTTCAACCCTAAAACAATAATGAAGTAGATTGGTTGGCTAATTTAAGCTCAACCCTAAAAGAGAGGGAGCATATGGTTAATGAAATAATAAATCAACAAACTATCTTGAATGGTATAGAGACACACTTAGATATATTAATATATCATATTGCAAGCATCTTAGATCTTATGATTTCTCACATGGCTCACAAACTAGTTCACTTTCATAAGTATTTGAGTAGTAAAGAGAAGGGATGGGAAATCCCCTTTGCATGCATTATTACTTGAATTTACATGGTTATTTCTAATGGCTTAGTAACTCTCTGGTTCAAGGTGGGATAATGGATTTGTTGCTTGATACATGTGGGGGCCATGACAATCCTAATCTCTAGGTAAGAAATTTCATTGCACTCACGATGTTGGTGTTTGGGATATTATTGTTTGCCTAGAAATTTTTATGGGAACGACCACCCCTTTGGTGGTTTACTTAATCACAAGGAAACAAAGGATTTTAGGTCAACATCGACCTCAAACATAGTTCATTCTATCAATTTGTGACTTCAATCATTATGCAACAATCAAGCCCGAATTTTGAAAGTGTTGTTGATTCTTTAAATAGGGATAGAGAAAAGCCTCTAGAGCCCACAAGTCAAAGTGTGAGGAGATTATTGCAAACAACATAATGCACAGAGAAAAAGTTATCCAAAGTTGATACCATATGGACTCTCAAAGATTACAAGAGATACATAGAGTCCTCAAAGTCCACAAGGAACACATACACTGCAATAGGTCCCCATTATTCATTTTCACTTCCAAAATTCATGAAATAGAAAGGCAAATTACAACTTAGGTAGTAGAAATCATGGGGTCTCTAGTGGAAATGAAGCAATAGTTAACAACCTTGGAAGCAAAATGTAATTCTCTTCAAAATTTGGAAGTTGAGTACGGTGACCAATCCATGGCATTAAACTAAAGAGTTTCAGCCAATTCATCCAAGGGAGAGTTGAAGGAGGAAGAAACTATGCATCAACTTGATGAAGAAACAGAAACGATCAACCAATTTCTTGAACCAAAAAGTAGAGGTTTGGATGATATAGTTAGCAACTAACGCTCTTTATCAATTCAATGGTTTTTAGGGTTACTAGAATATTAGGCATATATTATAAATATATGGCATCAAAGGATACTAGATATTTTTGTATAAACAAAGACAGTGTTTGTTTTAGACTAGTCGTAAAATTCTTTTTGGATTATGTATTATTTATTTTCAAACTCTGTGAAATAATAAATTGATGTAACTTATACTACCACTTTCACTATTGCTATTGTTTTTGTAAGTTAAGTTACTATTAATATATCAGAAATTTACAGGACTATTGAACTGTATTGTGGCACCCCTTGTACATTTCCCCTTAATTTTGTAATGTAATGATGTAATGGCCTGTAGTATGGGACCATAGATCCATGATCTAAGAGGAAAGAGGAAAGATAAACCAAGTGGGGTTACTTGGCACCTTAAATTAATTTTATGGTGCAAATAATGAGAAAAATAAGAGGAAGAGTCAAAGAGGAACATGAAGAGACCTATGAGGAAATGATAAAAAGGAAAATGCACAACAATGTGGGGGTTGGACCTCTTCTTGGTGGAGCTCAAGAGTAAAGTTCGAAAGAGCTATGAACTGAGGGAATGGAATTTCCCTAAAAGAGAAAATAGTCACCAGAAGAGCAAAAGGATGAAGAGGAAATAAAATGAGTGCTTGCCAAGGGACTAGCTGAGAAACCGCCTAGGGTGCTTGCTAGGGGTTGATAGACCACTCCTAGAGTGCTTGAAATAGTTGATAAGACATTCATTACTATGAACTTTGATGTGCTTGAATAACTGACAAACCACACACTGGCATATGTATTCCCTATCCTTTATGTATTAAAGATGGCTTCTTCCTAAAGTTGTTAAAAGGAAAAATCCCCCTTAGATTGTGGATCTGGCTCGGGGGTGACTGCTATAAGTAATTTTCGCTATAATAGGTCTATGGTTGGGTTGAAAATTGAAGTCCTACCTTTAGTTTTCACTATTTATGAATTATAAATAAAATGCTCTTAGATGAGAGTTGTGGAATTAAGGAAATTCTCTGTAAACGTATGTAACTCTGAATAATGTTGCATGTAGTATGATGTTGGTTCATGAATATTATAGATTGAAACTCTTAAATATTTTTATTGTATGTTTTTGAACTTATGTCATGCATCTGCAAGTTAAATCTCATTGTATAGTCTATGGAAAGCACTTTGTGTTTTCTATGTTGATAAATGACTTGATTATCAACAAGGGATGCTCTCTTTCCTGTGTGGAAATCATAGGTTGAATCCCTAGATAAACCTTCCCAAAATTGGGTGGTTTTTATGCTCTCTCTTAGCATGCAACTGATCTGGACAACCTGAGTATGAAGGAGACAAATAGATCTTTATTAAATGCATTTGTATGCTAAGCCTATATGTATGCAATTTGGCTTCCATACCCTATTTTATAAATCACAAGATAAAGAGGGATAGCTAATCAGGTCGCCCACACCTTCTTTTGTGTTGTGGCCTTGGAAGTTGAGCACATACCCTCTATATGCATACATAAATAAGTGTAAATTTTGCATTGTGCAGGAGTTGAAACCCTAGGCCTTGAACCTTATACACCCATGTGGCGAGGTGCATGACCAAAGGTGAGAGAAAAGGAATGTCAGGGCCATTGATCACATTGAGTTATTTGTGTCATTGGATGACCCTGGAGGTATGGAACCCTAGAGGTTTCAAAGGGACTCTCTACTTGGAACTTTCAGGATTATAATCCCGAGACAACATGACTTGTGGGGCTGTTTAAAAGAGGTGTCGGTGAAGTACCTAAAACCATAAGTGTAAATTTATATGAAATGAAAAGAAGGAAAGCATGTATAATTGGTCGAAATATTATTATTGT
Organism: Pinus taeda; assembly: GCA_000404065.3. Classification (NCBI taxonomy): domain Eukaryota; kingdom Viridiplantae; phylum Streptophyta; class Pinopsida; order Pinales; family Pinaceae; genus Pinus; species Pinus taeda. The sequence goes on from APFE030834424.1 coordinate 215,001, forward strand.
GGCATCAGTGGAACCCATAGAGGCATTGAGTGTCTGACACTTGTCATATAGCCATTAAGCAGAGCTATGATGAGGGGAATGATGTCACCCCGGAGGTTCCCAGAGGAAGCATGATATTTAATTTTTGGGGACTCTCTGTCTTGAGGTAGAGAAATTTGATAACAAAGGGAGGACCAATAATCGATGGAAAGAGATCTTTGTCCTGTTCCCTAGACCCTGACATTTCTTTTTTGAGAAAATATTTAAAACCTCCAGGATTAATCTCCTAAGTGATGTGGCTTTAAAGGAGGAGGGACTAGTGTCGCGTCAATATAATGTTATGAGAGAGAGACGGTGAGGCCATCCATGTAACACGACGGTTACAGAAAGGGGATACCCCAGACTAATTTGAATGAGCGCAGAGGGAACTCTTAGGGGATTAAACTCCTAGGGTGAGGTGGAAACAAAGGGTCCATATGCTCTATGATAAATATATAGTAAAAGGAGGATTGTTGAGGGTCTATCTACACTATAATACATTCTTGCATGTGGCACCCCATGAATGAGTTGGAAATTGATAATGTTATGACTTGGAGGGCCATGCGGACATCCTGTGAGGACCACATGGGAACCATGTGGCTAGTCCTGATGACATGGCATGTAGCTATTTGTCAAGTCTTGAAGGCTTCTATCTTCTGATCTAGGGGTTGGATCAGGATAAAATTTATATCATTGGAAAGGTCTCGACGAGATAAACACAATGATGTTGTCCATTTTAAGTTTTGATGTGTTTGCAAAAGGTTGAGAATTTAGACCCCATCTCCACAACTGGGACTTTGGGGGTCAGGTCAGCTTAGTAACTACCCTCTATATTCCTTTAAGGGGTAAGGAATAACAAGAGGGTATGTTACAAAGTGGTATCAGAGTGCACTAGTTCATACACTAAACCTGAAGAAACGCACATGCACACGCAACATGATTGGTTGATATTAAAATTAAGATTCCAGAAGACCTATTCCAAAATAGACATGCCTATCTGCGTAATAAAATTTTGGAAGTCTAATCCCAAAATAGACACATCTATCGACGTAATTATTTCTCTCTTAATCTACTACTTCCAAGTCCCCCATTGTAATTATGATTATTTTGGTATTAATACCAATACTGATAGGAGTTACGTGATATATATGAGACATAATAAATAAATAAATAAATAATCACAATGATGATTAATATCTACTTACATTGAAAATAATCGATCAGGGTTAGAATTTGAGAGATTATTCAAAATTCTTTAGAAAATTATTTTTATACTCAAAAGGTATTCAGAGAAGCGTTCCAAAATCCTCACAGTTTTGTCGAGTTAAAAGGTCAAGAAGGTTCTTGGTGTCACAAATACTTTGAAATTTATATTTATTTTGAGTATAAGCTATACAATCTAAAACAAAGTGCAACCCATGGTCATTTGGGAATTAACCAACACCTAATTTTATTATGGAGTTAATGAGATTTTGTTCATATTTTACCAATGTTAATTTTCTTTTTTACACTAGCCAAGATAAAGAGATTTTTTTTTTGAGATTTGGGTTGATCACCTCCTTTTCCTATCTTAGTTTCGTTCCCCCTTGTTGTAGAGGCTACAACCACCCTCCAAAATTCTGGCTCGCATGCAAATTTCGAATCCTACCTTGGATCCTGCGAACGATCGTCCTTGGTCACTTGTTGGTAAGTTTATGATCTCAAGCCTCCCCTCCTTCATCTTAAGAGTTACTCATGGTCTCATATTTATCTAGCATGTGTCATATTTTGGCATAGGGGTTGTTGTCTTTCATGCAAAGGGAATGTTGTTTTACTTCAAGGGAAAGCATGCGTGCATGAGTTGTCATCATCACATAGGAATGTTTCACACTCACTTCATGCACTCTTGTCATGAAGGTTGTTGTATCAAGCAGAGTACATTTTATACATTCTGGATGCTCTATGTTGCATCACTAAGTGTTCATGTGCGATCACAGCGAATTATTATTGATGTTTAAATATGTTTCACTGATCTCACACTTAGCCAATTTCCCAAGAAACTTAGCCTCATTCAACCTCCCGAAATTGTGCACTTTCCTTCTACAACCATCAAGCTTCCTCCCTTGCCTGCTGAAACTTCGTAGTGCGCAAAGACCCCAGCATCCCTTGGCATCCAAAATTGCACAATGGTTTCCCCAGTGTCTTTCCCCAACCTGAACCCACTGTCTCTAGAAATTATGCAGTGTTGTCCCTCAACTACCCAACCAACATTGCTCTCCAAAAATGTGCAAAGCAGTTAGATAGCTATCACTACTCTCCATAAATGCGCAGAGCAGTCCAACTACCCTGCATTCAGAAACTGCCCAGAGTTGTCCTCCCAAGACCCCATCCCGCAGCAGTGTCCTATGCCTCAAAATTGTGAAGTGTTGTCCAAGCTGCCCTGTCTGTCTTGCATTCAAAAACTACGCAGATGGGCCTCCCAGGGCCTCATTCCGGCAGCAATCACTACCCGTTGAAGTTGCGTTGATCCATCTCCTAGTGACTACAGGAAAATGTGACATGCTGAGATCACTCCCAAGGAGTTGAGGAGAAGGACCAAGGAACTAAGTGACGGAAAAATATCACGACCGCATGCAAACTCAATCGAATACATGATCATCTTGATGGTAAGTATGGTAAGTAAAGAACACCTTTTGAAGTACACTTCTTATTTGAGTTTGCATGACTGCTTGTCATTGTCATATCATCCTACCTTCAGTAACATGCATGTGTGCAAACACAAAAAGTCATTTCATGTGTTTCCTCTACATGTCTTACTTCCTTTTTTCTTGTTTGAAAAATTGTGGTCTTCGACATGTTGATTGCCATGTCATGCTTTTGACCTTGTTCTAGTGATATAAAATGTTTGTCTTTGTGTGCATGAGTTGTTTCGACTATGTAAACACCCGTCGCACTCACACACAATGTTGTAAGCATTGTCGCACAAGTGTCATCATGGTCTTCAAAAGGTCTATCCAAAGTATCACACTTTTCGTTTTCACCATTAGACAGTCCCGCAATCAGTCACACTGAGCATATGTTGTCTTGTCGTTTGAGGTGTCTTGTCATCGAGTCATGTTGAGTGTGTCTCTGCAAGGTCATGTATACACGAGTTCACTCGCTCACACACACAACCATTTTTCTGAAAATATGTCAACCAGACCACCCTCCACCAGCCGGACCTCTGCTGAGCTGCACTACGCAGTCTCTGCCCTCAGTGATCAAGCACCATTGCCCATAACTGTGCAGAGCTTGAGGCTTCCCTCCAGGTAGTCTGCACTAGACAATCGTGCAATCAGCATGGCTGACTTTCACCCAGAACAACGCAAAATTTGTCCAAGAATCCATCTCAGTTTGCACTTCCTAGAAGCCTATCCATCAAGCCTCCCGCTGGTTAACTGACGAATTTTACTTAGGCAATGACCTAGGGCTACACTCATCCCCAAAATTGCGCAGAAGCTGCCAGCCATCCTACTTTCACTTCCTGAATAAAATACGCAGACAAGAGGGACAAGCAGCCACTACCTGTCACTATATTGTCTCTAGAAATTGTCCAGTTTTGTCAATCAGTCACGTAGTTGGCCTCCTTGCCACTCCTCCTGAAAATTGCACAGTTTTCTTGGGTAGTCCACTTGTTGCCTAGCACCCCGCTCAGGCTGAAAGCTGTGCAGATGTATCCTACATGATTACCTCCCAAATATTCATAGTTTTGGCTAGCAAGCTCCCGCAACCCTCTCCCAACCTCATTTGGAAATATGTGCAGTTTTCACTGTCAGTGCCTCCTGCTGCCCGCACTGCCTTCCTCGAAAAAATTGTGCAGCTCTACCTCAAAGCTGAGCCAGATCCCGCATATGCCACTGTTGTCCTAGACTACTCAACCCAGCCTCTTAGTGACCTCTACGCAGTTTTTCCCAACAGTGCCCGGGAGCCTTACATCCCAACCTGACATGTGCTTTGTGTTGTTTCAAAGCCTTGTCCTCTATCTCGATCACCTGCACCCAGAAATGAAAGAAAATGCATCATGGTAGAATAGGAGATTTATAAAGTGATTGCAGAAATAGGCACATAGATGAGACATGGCGTGATGATGAACAAGATGAACAAGGAGTGCATGCTAGAAGACTTTCTTGCGATTGGATGAACACACGAAGCATACCAAGTGGAAAGCGAAGGAGACACATGTGCATGCATTAACATTAAGCGAACACCAGGACCATTGAAAACTCCGCACAATTTTCCATGCGAAGGTGAAGTTATGGTACATCACGAATGCACTCATCACTCAGCAGCACAATACCTTGACATGAATGGCACAACCAGCATGTGCATACCAGTAGCATCATGTCGAGTTGTGCCATGATTCACCTCGACCAGAACACTACTTTAGGTCATAACTATGTAATCAATGTAATGTAATGTGGAAGTCCAAGAGACCCACAGGTGAATTCAAAGAGTCTTGTACGTCAAACAATCATGAGGGAATTTAAACAATCACCAGGGCCAGTTTCACCCTTAGCTATATATACCCCTCATTTGTGCATGCAAATGACTTTTCACCTTGGCTCCTCCCACATAGCCTTGAGAGTCTGTAGTATTTTATTTGAGGAGCAAGCAGTGGCTCCAACACCCCGCTATATGGGTTAAAGATGTATGGTGTACGAATGTGTCTTGGAACTTTCGCTTAATTCAGAAGGCTGTTAACAGGCCAACACATTTTTACACATGTATTTTATTCGTTTGTAAGACTATTCTTTGGACGCTTGTAATGCATGTTGATTTAACTTATACTAAGATAGTTGAACTATTTTGGTCGTTTTAGTGCATATGTTGATGGAAATGTGTTGTATCAGTTGTTAATGTTGTCTTACCCATGTGGACTATTCTACCAGACACTCGACAGATTCATTCTTGTAAACTTTTTATAACGACTGTCGCACTCGTGTGGACTATTCCACAAGGTGTTTTATGTGCTATTTGTTCACTTTGTGTTTTTGACTATTGCATCCATGTGGAATAATCCGCCAAGGGATGTGCATGTCCTGCTATGTTGTGTGTCTCTAATAGAGTTGGGACTATTCCCTTTTGACTAGAGACTCACCCTCACCCTCTCCCTCTCCCTCTGCAGTGAAAGAACTTAGACACAAGTTACACTAAGCACTCACGAGGCACACGAACCTCACTGTGTGAAGACTAGGTATACCACTCTCATGTGTTGACAAACAAGAGCTAAGGCATATCTTTAAGATAATGGCAACCGGGCCATCATATCGGATGTGAATCCTACACCAAACGGTGTGAGGTCTACTCCGAACTTCATATCGAGGAGATCCCCTAAATGTTGGCGGGTCTAGCACCGTCAACATTCCTGGCACTAAAAGGAGGGACAGATGACAAGTTGAGTCCTTACAATCTGTTTTGAATCTTTGCATACTTATCATGACTAACCACAAAATTTCTCTTCCGAAGTGTATGTCTTATGGAAACAACTTTGAAATCTCGAAAGAGCTCTAGAATGACTTGTTACATAACACATACGACAGTGAAGGTGGAGCATCCGTGCTTAGACATGTAGTTGGCATCATAGGATACTGCGAAAGGCATGAAATCCATGAAGATTACATGATCTGTGCATTGTTTGCATACACGCTTCGAGGGCACCCACTATTATGGTGTGCCACGCTGCCTGAAAAATCTATTCACTCTTTCCATCATTTGTTCGTAGAGATAACTTGTGCTTTCAATCATTTTGACCATAAAGCACTCAATAAAGAAATTCTAAAATTACAGAAAGCACCTAATGAATCTATTAAACAATTTCACATGCACTTTTGTAATCTTGCATATTAATTTCCTGAAGATGAAATTGACTAGGAATTCCTCGATGGAAGAATTAAGTATCTTCTTTACATATCCGAAAATCCACAATTCTTAGAATCATTCAAACTCCTCCCAGCATACCTCGGTGTTAGAGTTTCGAAATCTAAGATGGATCAAGTCCCTGTCACAAATGATTGTCCATCCTCTTCTCATCAAATAGCTCTAGCTCCGCAGTGCAAGCTGGGAGAAGGTGCACGCACATTTTTTGAATTTTCACATCCTCCTACCCCACTTGCTCTTGATATCTGTGCAGATTTGGCTTGCAAGCCTGCTAGTTGTCATATGGACTTGTTACCTCAACCTCTGTCCCTACATTCTGCTGATCCTCCGGATTGTACTGTGTTGTGTTCTTCAGTTCCGGATTGTAGCGTGTTGTGTTCTTCAATTCCGGACTCCACACTTGTTGTGAATGAGGATCAAGTTGTCGACGAAGTTGGTTTTGTGCAGCCAACCTAAGCTATCATTCATGATCATTGTGTGCAGGAATATGAAGAAGAACCTGCAATGAAGGATGACTCCCTTCCACCCGCGCCTCATCCTCTCTATCTTGATATCCCTTGCCAGCATGTCATTACATTGCAGAGAGGACACATCTTCCTTTGTATATATGTCTCATTTGTCATCTGTCATTTCTAAAAACACAGAGGATGAACATCATTGTTTTTCGTCTACCCCTTTGCATGACTCATCAAATCATGAGGATGCTGATGAACATCTCAAATTTTCTGATCATGGTTGTCGTGATCTCTGTACTTCTTCATTTTATCACGATGTTGATCCACTCGTTGTTAATCTTCCTAAGCCATTAATCTCCAATGATCTATCTATTCACGAAGTGGAAACCCCGCAGGCTGTCGAGGCACTTCAGCCTGAGCTAATGGTTATGTCAAGCTCTCACTTTCCTAAGGTTAGTTCCACTTCTAATCAGAACATTTTTTAAACACCCAAGGCTCCTCACCACTCTCTTCTTTGCATTGAAGATCAATATAATACACAGAGTTCACTTCCTCCACCCGAATTACATGATCCCATCGCTCATGCCTTGGAAGAATCTTACACAACAAGAACACTTGCAAAGCATAAGCTGTTTGTCTTTCTCATGTTCGCTCATATGTCACAGTCCAAAGAGTGTGCATGTTTATTGTCTACACACAATACATCGCAACACCATGGTACGTCTGCAAAATGCTTGTTTTTTGCTTCTTCTTTTTTTGTGGATGCTTTAGGACTTAGAGCGTGTTGGTCTTCACTGATCTATGTTTCTTGTTCACTGGTTTACATGCATATATTTCTTGTTTACCATGCCTTCACCAACATGGTCCAGCAAATGTGTTGGTGGCTGCATTAGAGATATCACTTCATGTGAGTAGGCCCATGCACTGTTTAGCGTAGGAGTAGGAGTAGTGTTTGGTTTCTTCCTTTGCTTTGCTTCCTGGTTTGCATGTTTTCTTTTCTTGCTTACTTGGTTTGGTTTACTTGCTTCCTTGCTTTGCTTACTTTTTTACTTTCTCTTTACCTCCGCTTTTTGTTTTTTCTTTCTTTTCTTACTTGCACCCATAGGTTAGCCTCTCATGAAACCGTGTTTGGCTCTCGAGACAAGTCGAGAAAATATAAGAGGACTTGTAAAACTATAAACATCTAGTTATATGATGTCCTCTCTCTTTATGAAGATATTTTTGTCTTCAGTCGATGATGTCTGGATGGATACATTCTGTTTAGAGTGAGTCTTGGTGAAAACACAACGCTTGCACTATTAACTAGTACTGCCTACTCTAATTGGTTCTTTTGGGTTAACCCTTTTCAGCTCAGTCAAGTAGAGTAAGGTGAGGGGGGGAACCTTAAAAAGTATGTTAGAGGTATATATAACATACTTCTCTGAAGGAACAACATCTTCTTCTCTCAATAAGTCGGGATCCATCTTCCGCCTCTGATATAAATAAGTGCCTATGCACAGTTCTTTGAAAAATGGAAAAAATTAAAAATGAATAAGGAAAAAGAAGATAAAGGCTTCCTATGTAGAGAGGTGATACAAGTAACTCCACCGGGGTACTGACCAGGCTCGCTCGCAATGGAGCGATGCTTGTGTTCCTGTGTGACTCCTTCGGGGTATTGTCCAGGCTTGCTTGTAGCAGAGAAACACCAGAGATGAAACTTAAACTCTGACAGTTATATTGCTTATGAATCATTATACCCCTCATCCCCAATCAAAATAACTAAGTTTACTTGGCTTGGAATGTGTGTTGCCGATAAAGAGAATGGCAGGGACTACATATTTCACACAAACTAGTGCGGAAGCCATCACGATCAAAGAATAAAACAATACTTCTAAAAGGGTTAGACTCGCTTTTCATGAAACAAGCTCCCTACACTGTTGCATTCAAAAACTGCGCAGATGAGCCTCCTAGGGCCTCATTCTGGTAGCAGTCACTGTCCGCTGAAGCTACGCTGATCTATCTCCTAGTGACTACTAGAAAAGGTGACATGTTGAGATCACTCCCAAGGAGTTGAGCATAAGGACCAAGGAAACAAGTGACGAAAAAAGATCTGGACCGCATGCAAACTCTGTTGAATGCATGATCATCTTGAGGGTAAGTAGGGTAAGTAAAGAACACCTTTCTAGGCGCACCTCTTAGTTGATTTTGTAGGACTGCTTTTCATTGTCATATCATCCTGTTTTTAGTAACATGCATGTGTTCAAACACAAAAATTCATTTCATGTGTTTCCTCTGCATGTCTTGCTTCCTTTTCTCTTGTTTGACCAACTGTCGTCTTTGGCATGTTGATTTCCATGTCATGCTTGCGACCTTGTTCTAGTGATATCGAAGGTTTTTCTTCGTGTCTATGAGTTGTTTCGACTATGTAAACACCTGTCGCACTCACGCACAATTTTGTAACCATTGTCGCGTAATTGTCGTCACAGTCATCCGAAGTTCTATCTAAAGTGTCGCACTTGTCGCTTTCACCATTAGACAATCCCACAGTCAGTCACACTAAGCATATGGTGTCCTGTGGTTTGAGGTGTCTTGTTATAGAGTCATGTTGAGTGTGTGTTCACAAGGTCATGTATACACGAGTTCACTCGCTTACACACTTAGCCATTTTTTCTGAAAATATGGCAATCGGATCACCCCCCATCAGTTGGACCCCCGCTGAGTTGCACTGCACAGTCTCAATCCTCAATGATCAAGCATCATTTCCCAAAACTGCGCAAAGCTTGAGGCTACCCTCCAGGCAGTCTGCACTGCACAATCCTGGAATCAACCTAGATGACTTTCACCCAAAACAACGCAGAAGTTTCCCAAGAATCCATCTCAGTCTGCACTTCTTGCAAGCCTATCCATCAAGCCTCCAGCTAGTCAACCAAAGAATTTGACTTGGGCAGTGACCTAGGGCTGCACTCATCCCCAAAATTGCACATAATATTCCAGCCTACCTGTTTGCACTTCCTGAAGAAATTGCACAAACAAGAGGGACAAGCACCTGTTGCCTGTCACTAGACTGTCTCTGCAAATTGTGCAGTTTTGTCAGTCAGTGCCCCTGTCGGCCTGCTTGCCACTCCTCCTAAAAATTGAGTTGTTTTCTTGGGTATTCCACCTATTTCTCGGCACCCTGCTTAGCCCAGATACTGTGCAGACATGCCTTGCATGACTGCCTCCCAGATTTGCGTAGTTTTGGCCAGCAAGCTCCCACAACCCACTCCTGGCCTCCTCTGGAAATCTACGTAGTTTTCACTGCCAGTGCCTCCTGCTACCTGCATTGCCTTCCTCAGAAAAATTGCGCAGTCTCGCCTCCTAGCTGAGCCTGATCTCGCAAATGTCACTATTGTCACAGACTACTCAACCCAACCTCTCAGTGACCTCTACGTAGTTTTTCCCAATAGTGCCCTGGAGCTTCACATCCCGACCTGGCATGTGCTCTACGTTGTTTTAGAGCCTTGTCCTCTCCCTTGTTCAAGTGTGGCAGGAAACGAAAGACAATGCATCATGGTAGACTAGGGGATTTCTAGATTTGATTTCGTCTCGTCATGAGTGGTTGCAGAAACATGTACATGGATGAGACATGGCGCGACGATGAATGAGATGAACAAGGAGCGCATGTTAGAAGACTTGCTTGCGGTTGGAAGAACACACTGATCATACCAAGTGGCAAGCGAAGGAGACACGTGCACATGCATGAAGCATCAAGCAAACACGAGGACCATTTAACACTACACACTTTTCCATGCAGATGTGAAGCTAGGGTACACCACGAGCACATTTCATTTAATCTTGAGAGTGTAGGTTATAAATTGTGGTTGGATCTATTATATCTTCCTCCATGACTCTTTGAAAATACTACATCCCCAAAAATCACATCCATATATTATAATAGGGGTGACAAGAGTCTCAAAGAGGGGTTTCTTTTTATCCCATATTCAAAGATCTCTTGACTTACAATTGTTTTCAAGTTCATAATAAACTTTACATCCTCCATTTATCCTTTTATTCATGTTATAACTCTTGTTGAGATTGTGATGGATATTGATTCAAAGATATTTGTCTTCAAACTTCTTCCATGTTGTTGTTTTGATATATAAAAGTATCATATGTGATATTTTTGGATTTAATACTCATGATTTTACTTTTGTCAGTATTAACAATCATACCCACCTTAGAAAAAAAATATTGGAGGATTCTTAGTTGTTGATCAAGATCATAATGACTCATTGCCAAAAGAAAAATATCATCAACATAAAGGAGAATATTTATGACTATATTTGTGAGCATGGGGCCAACATAACCTACATCTTCCAAACATTTTTCTAGCTTATCAATGTTTATGCCAAAAAGGGTAGGAGACTAGGTACACCATTGCTTGACTTTGATATTGCAACTAATTTCTTATGACCAACCCTCAATGCTTCTAATCTTGGCAATAACATTCTCACACAAACTTGTCACAACAACCCTGAACTCAAAAGGAACCATTATCTCTTCGAGCCTCTTCCATAGGTTTATTCTAGGATATATGCCAATTACATTGTTTTTTTCCCTAAATATGTTTTTGTAGATAAAAAATATATTAGAAAAAATCCTACATTTTTATAAACTTTATTTTACATTGTTTTTTATTTTTTTGTAAGCTTAGCAACACCTTTCATTCATTCATTTATAAACAAGTAGGTTACAAATATATGGTTCGTTCAGTGGCCTCAACCTACCCAGTGGGAAACCAGGTCTGTTGGTCATCGAATCACATTATAAGCCATCCAAAATATAAATAGTTTACATATTTTTAGCCAAGCCTTATAAAGTTGATAGACTAGAAACAAACTAATAAACATCAGACTAAAATCATAAATGCTACCTGACATAAACAACAAAAAATAAGCCAGATTTTAACAGTCATAGCTTCAAATCATTACTCATTTGACAATTCCACCGGACTAGGACCTTTAGCACTTGATCCTAGTAATTCAAATTGCGGCAGGCATGGGATATGTCGCTCGATGCGGCCTAGATGGGTGTTCTAATTCTGCAACTGACGTTGGATAAGTTGGAGCTCATTTTGAATGCCTTGTACACTCAAATCGACCTCACTGTGCATTGTTTTGTTGGTGGTCGGAGCTATTTCTTTAGCCACTATGTACTTCATTAACCAGTAAAGGTGAATGGACTGTCTAAACAAGGTGAGATGGTCGCGTGTGTACCCAGGGTTTGTGATTAGTTCCCCCAATATTTCACTGGCGATTCAAGCTCATCTTGCGAATTCAATTCTGCCTCCCAATTCGCAATCAATTGTTTCACTTGTGTCGGGGTCCCTTTACAGTAAGCCTTGACCATGGCTTGAAGATTCTCAAAATTTGTTTTTCGACCCATTTGCCATGCAGTCCCCTGTCGCGCAGTCTCCTGCCGCACAACCCCATGTCGTGCAGTTCCGCCCTGTTTCGTCCCCTGACGCACAGTCCCCTGTCGTGCAGTCCCCTGTCGCACAGTCTCCCACCGCTCATTCCTCTGTCGCGCAGTCCTCTTCCGCTTAGTCTGACCAGAAGATGAATCTACATCTTTTCCTTTATCTTCCTAGTGTCTTCTACCTCTTCCGCCTCGAATCAAGGCTCCACCGCAAGGCTGAGACTTCACCATGTCTATCAAGGCCTAGCTCCCTTTCTTTAGGTCCCTTCTCCCACTTTCACGTGCTTGTGACCCAGCATATTGTTGGGTTGTGTTATATTATTTCCACATAGTTAACAGGGGGTTTGAGGGGTACCCATAACCCCGTAGGGAGCTTTTCATGAAACAAGCTCCCTACACTGTTGCATTCAAAAACTGCGCAGATGAGCCTCCTAGGGCCTCATTCTGGTAGCAGTCACTGTCCGCTGAAGCTACGCTGATCTATCTCCTAGTGACTACTAGAAAAGGTGACATGTTGAGATCACTCCCAAGGAGTTGAGCATAAGGACCAAGGAAACAAGTGACGAAAAAAGATCTGGACCGCATGCAAACTCTGTTGAATGCATGATCATCTTGAGGGTAAGTAGGGTAAGTAAAGAACACCTTTCTAGGCGCACCTCTTAGTTGATTTTGTAGGACTGCTTTTCATTGTCATATCATCCTGTTTTTAGTAACATGCATGTGTTCAAACACAAAAATTCATTTCATGTGTTTCCTCTGCATGTCTTGCTTCCTTTTCTCTTGTTTGACCAACTGTCGTCTTTGGCATGTTGATTTCCATGTCATGCTTGCGACCTTGTTCTAGTGATATCGAAGGTTTTTCTTCGTGTCTATGAGTTGTTTCGACTATGTAAACACCTGTCGCACTCACGCACAATTTTGTAACCATTGTCGCGTAATTGTCGTCACAGTCATCCGAAGTTCTATCTAAAGTGTCGCACTTGTCGCTTTCACCATTAGACAATCCCACAGTCAGTCACACTAAGCATATGGTGTCCTGTGGTTTGAGGTGTCTTGTTATAGAGTCATGTTGAGTGTGTGTTCACAAGGTCATGTATACACGAGTTCACTCGCTTACACACTTAGCCATTTTTTCTGAAAATATGGCGACCGGATCACCCCCCATCAGTTGGACCCCCGCTGAGTTGCACTGCACAGTCTCAATCCTCAATGATCAAGCATCATTTCCCAAAACTGCGCAAAGCTTGAGGCTACCCTCCAGGCAGTCTGCACTGCACAATCCTGGAATCAACCTAGATGACTTTCACCCAAAACAACGCAGAAGTTTCCCAAGAATCCATCTCAGTCTGCACTTCTTGCAAGCCTATCCATCAAGCCTCCAGCTAGTCAACCAAAGAATTTGACTTGGGCAGTGACCTAGGGCTGCACTCATCCCCAAAATTGCACATAATATTCCAGCCTACCTGTTTGCACTTCCTGAAGAAATTGCACAAACAAGAGGGACAAGCACCTGTTGCCTGTCACTAGACTGTCTCTGCAAATTGTGCAGTTTTGTCAGTCAGTGCCCCTGTCGGCCTGCTTGCCACTCCTCCTAAAAATTGAGTTGTTTTCTTGGGTATTCCACCTATTTCTCGGCACCCTGCTTAGCCCAGATACTGTGCAGACATGCCTTGCATGACTGCCTCCCAGATTTGCGTAGTTTTGGCCAGCAAGCTCCCACAACCCACTCCTGGCCTCCTCTGGAAATCTACGTAGTTTTCACTGCCAGTGCCTCCTGCTACCTGCATTGCCTTCCTCAGAAAAATTGCGCAGTCTCGCCTCCTAGCTGAGCCTGATCTCGCAAATGTCACTATTGTCACAGACTACTCAACCCAACCTCTCAGTGACCTCTACGTAGTTTTTCCCAATAGTGCCCTGGAGCTTCACATCCCGACCTGGCATGTGCTCTACGTTGTTTTAGAGCCTTGTCCTCTCCCTTGTTCAAGTGTGGCAGGAAACGAAAGACAATGCATCATGGTAGACTAGGGGATTTCTAGATTTGATTTCGTCTCGTCATGAGTGGTTGCAGAAACATGTACATGGATGAGACATGGCGCGACGATGAATGAGATGAACAAGGAGCGCATGTTAGAAGACTTGCTTGCGGTTGGAAGAACACACTGATCATACCAAGTGGCAAGCGAAGGAGACACGTGCACATGCATGAAGCATCAAGCAAACACGAGGACCATTTAACACTACACACTTTTCCATGCAGATGTGAAGCTAGGGTACACCACGAGCACATTTCATTTAATCTTGAGAGTGTAGGTTATAAATTGTGGTTGGATCTATTATATCTTCCTCCATGACTCTTTGAAAATACTACATCCCCAAAAATCACATCCATATATTATAATAGGGGTGACAAGAGTCTCAAAGAGGGGTTTCTTTTTATCCCATATTCAAAGATCTCTTGACTTACAATTGTTTTCAAGTTCATAATAAACTTTACATCCTCCATTTATCCTTTTATTCATGTTATAACTCTTGTTGAGATTGTGATGGATATTGATTCAAAGATATTTGTCTTAAAACTTCTTCCATGTTGTTTTTTTGATATATAAAAGTATCATATGTGATATTTTTGGATTTAATACTCATGATTTTACTTTTGTCAGTATTAACAATCATACCCACCTTAGAAAAAAAATATTGGAGGATTCTTAGTTGTTGATCAAGATCATAATGACTCATTGCCAAAAGAAAAATATCATCAACATAAAGGAGAATATTTATGACTATATTTGTGAGCATGGGGCCAACATAACCTACATCTTCCAAACATTTTTCTAGCTTATCAATGTTTATGCCAAAAAGGGTAGGAGACTAGGTACACCATTGCTTGACTTTGATATTGCAACTAATTTCTTATGACCAACCCTCAATGCTTCTAATCTTGGCAATAACATTCTCACACAAACTTGTCACAACACCCCTGAACTCAAAAGGAACCATTATCTCTTCGAGCCTCTTCCATAGGTTTATTCTAGGATATATGCCAATTACATTGTTTTTTTCCCTAAATATGTTTTTGTAGATAAAAAATATATTAGAAAAAATCCTACATTTTTATAAACTTTATTTTACATTGTTTTTTATTTTTTTGTAAGCTTAGCAACACCTTTCATTCATTCATTTATAAACAAGTAGGTTACAAATATATGGTTCGTTCAGTGGCCTCAACCTACCCAGTGGGAAACCAGGTCTGTTGGTCATCGAATCACATTATAAGCCATCCAAAATATAAATAGTTTACATATTTTTAGCCAAGCCTTATAAAGTTGATAGACTAGAAACAAACTAATAAACATCAGACTAAAATCATAAATGCTACCTGACATAAACAACAAAAAATAAGCCAGATTTTAACAGTCATAGCTTCAAATCATTACTCATTTGACAATTCCACCGGACTAGGACCTTTAGCACTTGATCCTAGTAATTCAAATTGCGGCAGGCATGGGATATGTCGCTCGATGCGGCCTAGATGGGTGTTCTAATTCTGCAACTGACGTTGGATAAGTTGGAGCTCATTTTGAATGCCTTGTACACTCAAATCGACCTCACTGTGCATTGTTTTGTTGGTGGTCGGAGCTATTTCTTTAGCCACTATGTACTTCATTAACCAGTAAAGGTGAATGGACTGTCTAAACAAGGTGAGATGGTCGCGTGTGTACCCAGGGTTTGTGATTAGTTCCCCCAATATTTCACTGGCGATTCAAGCTCATCTTGCGAATTCAATTCTGCCTCCCAATTCGCAATCAATTGTTTCACTTGTGTCGGGGTCCCTTTACAGTAAGCCTTGACCATGGCTTGAAGATTCTCAAAATTTGTTTTTCGACCCATTTTCCATGCAGTCCCCTGTCGCGCAGTCTCCTGCCGCACAACCCCATGTCGTGCAGTTCCGCCCTGTTTCGTCCCCTGACGCACAGTCCCCTGTCGTGCAGTCCCCTGTCGCACAGTCTCCCACCGCTCATTCCTCTGTCGCGCAGTCCTCTTCCGCTTAGTCTGACCAGAAGATGAATCTACATCTTTTCCTTTATCTTCCTAGTGTCTTCTACCTCTTCCGCCTCGAATCAAGGCTCCACCGCAAGGCTGAGACTTCACCATGTCTATCAAGGCCTAGCTCCCTTTCTTTAGGCCCCTTCTCCCACTTTCACGTGCTTGTGACCCAGCATATTGTTGGGTTGTGTTATATTATTTCCACATAGTTAACAGGGGGTTTGAGGGGTACCCATAACCCCGCGTTATGGGGTCCGGGGCAGCGCCCCGGAAAATTTTGGTTTTGGACCCTATGTTAGGTTGGGCGGACCCACCTATGGTTTTGTGCATGATTTTCGCTCATGTTTTTTGGATGCGATGGTTTTTGGTCCATGGTTTTGGAAGCGATGGTTTTCGATTCATGGTATTGGATGCTTCGGCATGTATAAATATGTATTGTAACATTGAAAGGAACATAATGAAAAAATCAAGTTGGTAGTCTCAGTTTTAGGATCCAGTGGGAAATCTCTGTGTATATGTGTTTTATGTGTTATGCTCTCGCATTTTTATTTTTCCTGTGATTTAGAATTCGTATGCAGGTAATTTCTGTACGAGGTTAAAACCTACATTTGGTATCAGAGCTGTTTTGGCTTCAA
>APFE030834431.1:4350-14926 GCA_000404065.3 Pinus taeda
ACCCTCTGCACTGGGTATTCAGTATGGTCCAGTTTTGACCATTTCTGAGCAAGTTTTAGTGGAGAACTTCTGGGAGATGATGTAATCAGCTGACCTTGTTCCTTTAGGTAGTGAAGCAACACTTTTAGGGACTTAGGAGCCCTCAGTTTATGGACATTTATGATTGGGGTTGAAGTGCCCAAAAATGTCTATAACATTATCTTTGTAAGACATAAGAATATGAAGAAATACATAATGAGTAATACTGGAAAAACTTACAGGAAACACAAACTGTGTAAAATAGAATTCATAATCCTTTGCTTTGTATTAATGATCCAGAAAATTCAAGTACATCAAATGTTTAGAAATGTTTCTTCAAGGGTGCAACCATTAATGAATTGTGAAGAGAGTTATTTATACAACAATAGAACTAAGAAAATATCCTAAACTGTTTTTACAAAAATAGATTATTATAAAATCAATATAATGACTGCTAATTGATCTGACACTATTTTAATAATGCACTGTTGGTGACTATCGCTGAAAAAAATAGAAAATTGTTGAAGCTGGCTGGCTGTTCCTCCAAAAGATGAATGTTGTTCGATTTTCACGCTGGATATCATATTTACTGATGACCTTTCATCTAATACATTTTCATCTGTATTTATTTATCAGCCTCCTTTGTTTTGTCTTTTACTGTGTAAATTGTCTGTTTTAACATTTACTATGTAAATTGTTTCTTTCTACTATGTCTCTGGTTTAAACTTGATTTTTTGTTTGTACACAAAAATTTTGCTAAATGAAGCTTTTGAATAGATTTCCTAAGTATCTTGGAGTAAACAAGTTTTGTGACTAGTATCAAAATTGTTTGTCCAGGTCTTATATGATCACCAGCAAAAACAAACCAATAGTTAATAAAAGCACAGGTTGGTAGGGAGGTTATAATGGTTTGAAGGAACAAGAAAGTTTGTGGATGGATTCTGGAGCATGTTCGGGAGGTAATCAATGGTTAAATTGGGTTACAGATGCTCAGGGTGGCGTAGGAAGGCTTAGGCGGCTTCAAGTGAAAAACGAACGAAAAGAGTGAAAACGAGGGTCTTTGACGTTTTAATGGGTAATGTTTAAAATTTGGCATGGAAATCGATAAATGAATAGTGGATGGTTTCAGCCTAAGCAGGGAGGCGGTATTATGGTTCATCACATCGCGTGCTCTATGGCTTTTAACTGTCGGACATTGGGAGCGTGGGATATGGATATGGGTCATTGGATTTTGAAGCGGATGATCGGAGGGTTGTCGCACGATCGAGATGCATGGAGGGAAATTGAGCAGAGATTAGCGGGGCCTGGGGGTTAATTACAAGTGATTTGTAATTAATTTAATGAATAAAATAGGGTCTAAAGTATAATGTGTGGGTTCAATACAATGGGACTGGGTTAAAATATAACAGAGGTTTATTAACCACACCAAGGGTGGTGGGTTAAATGGATTTATATCGGGAAAAAATGAATTTGCAGAGTTAGTTAGAATAAAGCAGGGGGAAGAAAAACTTTAGGATAGGGTATTTATAGGTTAAAATGGTTTTGTTAGGAAAAATATGGATTGGCAGAGGTTTGTTAAGTAATGCGGGGGGAACACAAAACTTAGAATATAGGGGTTTTATGGGTTTTTTAGACGTATGGCAGAGTTAAGTAAGTAATGCTGGGTGGGAGAGGGATTTCAACTTAGGACAAAGGGGATTTTAGTGGGTTTACAAAGGGAAAGGGTTTCATACTAGGGAAAAGGGTTTTTTAGGTAGGGGAATGAGCTTTAGAGGGCAAGTTGCTAGGAAAATGTGTGAAACCAAAGGGCGAGGGTGAAAATGAAGGGAAAATGGTATTTTCATAAGAAATGATGGGATAATGGGAAATTAGTAAGCATGTAGTGGGGAATGAAATGAAATTAGGGGAAGTTAATAAAATCATCTAGTGAACATCTTTTCACTTTCATAACTGCTCCTGCGCATTGAAACATTGGATCAAGCATGATACATGTGCTTATGATTCACCAACCTTGTACTTCTGCAACCTTTCTTCTACCTACCCTTTACTTACCTTAACATTTTTTCTTCACTTAGTTGGGTGCATTTAAGCTAGCAACCTAATATTCCTTTTCATGAATAATCTATCTCTATACCTTATTCTCTCCATTGGCTCAGATTAAACTATTCAACCAATTTTATTTTCTACCTATGACAATCAATTTAAAACAAATCCTATTATGGTTAAACTGTATAATTGGATTAAATAAACTAGTGTGGCATCTAAAAAAACTGTACACAACTATTATTTTCAAAAGTGAATTAGAGTAAAAGTAGTGGCATTTATATTAGCAACACTTTCAGAGTATATTTCTTTTTGCTTTTCCCTCTATCCTAACATTTTATTTTTGCCTTCATTTTTTAGGGAATATAATATAACATTTTCTTTGATATGGACATATTTATCAAAATATTTCCTAACATTTTTATTCAGTATTCTTTTTGTCCATATCCTAGCTTAACATTTTTTGAAAAATAATTTCATTTTTTGGACTAATTTATTCTAACTTATCAAAACCAAAAAATGCTACAACATCGGCTCCATCTGGGGACTGATTTCTCTTGTAGAATGCAGAGAACCTGCAGATCCATGTGCCTTCTCCTCGGGCTATGGAGTCTTTTGGTGTAAAAAATCACACTGACAGCTTGAAAAGTAAAAGAAACCAGAGTTTTTACAATGGTAGTAATGAAATCTACTTCAACTTCTCAGTGCTGAATGTAATGTTTGAGAAACCTTCCATTTATAGGATAAGTGGAATATAGCCCCTCAAGATTTTGTAGCACAAAAGTGTTGCTTCCCATCACTTCAACAATTGCTAAAGGTCCAAACCACAAGTTGTCAAACTTGCCATGTTTTCCCTTTTCTTCTCTCTCGGAATCCCATCTTAGAACTAGATCACCTTCCTTGAAGTCCCTTTCCCTGGCTCTTCTGTCAAACAGGCTCTTCATCTCATTCTGATACTTTCTCAATTTGTATTGAACTTCATCTCTATTTTCATTTATTTCAATAATTTGATTTATTCTTCTTGAAAAATCATCAAGTTCATCTGTTGAATCTTGCAGGAATTTTAAAACAGTGAAGGCCAAATGGGTAGGGAAGATTGCATATTTCCCATAAACTAACTGAAAAGGAGATTTTCTAGTAGATCTCTTTGGAGTAATTCTATTTTCCCATACTACATAAATTAAATGAGAGTCCCAACTCTTTTTATGATCTGCTAGAGTCTTTTTTATTACCTTTACCAGACTTTTATTTGAGGATTCTCTAAGGCCATTACCTTGTGAGTAATATGGAGTTGAATGCTATAACAAAATTTGATATTTCTACCAAAGCTCAATCATTTTAACATTATAAAAATTGTTTCATTACCAGTGACAATTTCAGTGGGGAAACCAAAGCTAGATAAGATGTTCTCTTCAATAAATTTGATTACTATTGGATCAGTAGAATTTCTCATTGGAATTGCTTCCATCCATTTAGTGAAGTAGTCTGTTGCAGTGAGGATCCATCTATGTTGATTACTTGAAGTGGGATGAATCTCTCCAACAAAATCTAATCCCCATGGACAAAAGGTTCTGAGACTATTGATGGAACCAGTGGAAGAGCTACTAATTTTTGCTTACTAGCAAACATTTGACAAGGAACACAACCTATGACCTTTTCTCCTACTTGTAAGAATAATGTTGGCCAATAAAATCCTCCCCTTGATATCTTATATGCTATTTCTCTCCAAGCATAATGTCCTCCACAAATCCTGTATGAGACTGGTCAATGATTCCTTTAGTTTTTGATTTTGTTAAACATAATAACAAAATATTTAGTGGGTCTTTCCAGTACAAATTGGCATTTATGATACAATACTTTACTACTTTTAGTTTGAGAGTTTTACACTAGATTTAGGAGAATGATGCTAGACATTCAAAATGAATCAAGAAATTTACAATGTCTTGGTACCAATCTGACAACAGAAATTTGTCATCAATGTATAAAGGGGGAATCTGATATGAAGGTAAAGGTTATTGTGGATTCTTTTCTTCAAGATGAAGTGAATTTTCTTGTGGATTCTCCTCTTCTACAAGGATAGAAGGTTCTTGTGTATTCTTCTTATCTGAAGTTTGAGAAGGTTCTCATGGATTCTTCCCTTTTATCTCTAAAACAAAATTGATTCTGAGCACTTTATAGTTGGATTAAGCTAGAAGCTTAGCTAATCCTTGGCCTTTTACTAGCTTTGTAGTTTTGATAGTTAGATCAAAATCCAGTATCTGAGTGATCCATCTACCTCTCTTTCCATCAGTGTCTGGTTGAGTTAAAATGATTTTCACAACACTGTTAGGAACATAAGTAGTAATATGAGAATGTAAGACATACATCTTGAATGATTTCAGGGCTTGAATAAGGGCATAGGCTTGCTTATCAATTATGTCATACTTAAGCTCGACATCTCTCATAACCTAACTGAAAAAGGCTATGGGTTGGTAATGGGAATCTTCATTGTTTTGTAGTAGAACAATAGCAAGGGTTATTTCTAAGGCAAAGGAAAAGATACTAAATGGTTTAGTGTAATCAGGGCTGGCCAAGGTGGGAGCTTTAGAGATAGCTTTCTTGATATGATCAAATGCATGCCTGGAAGAGACAGTCCATTTAACTTCATGATCCTTTCGGAGCATGTAAGTTATAACTTTTACAATATCAACATAATTTGGGATGAATCTTCTTAAAAAATTAATCTTGCCTAGAAAGTATTGAATTTGCTTCTTGTTTCTAGATAAGGTCAATGTTTTAATGGCACACACGCTTGGGATCAATCACCATTCCTTTTTATGAAATTATATGGCCTAGCAGTTTTCCTTCTTTGATCACAAACAGAGACTTTTTAGGATTCAATGATATTCCAAATTTTCTACACCTGTCAAAAACCTTGATCAAGTGCTTTAGATGTTTATGATTAGATATAGAAAAAATAGTTATGTCATCAACATAAATGAATACAAATTTATTTACCTGGCTCACAAAAGCTACGTCCATAGCTCTCTGAAATGTTTCTCTAGCATTGGATAAGCCAAATGGCATTCTAACATACATGAATGTACCCTAGGGTGTAGTAAAGGTTGTCTTCTCTCTATCTACTGAACCAACATTTACTTGATTATAGCCTGAAAAACCATCAAGCATAGAAAGTATTTGTGATCCTGAAACCATTTGAAGTAACCGATCCATTTTGGGCAAAGGATAGTTATCCTAGTGATGCTTTGTTCAAATATCTAAAGTCCACACAAATTCTAATGTCTCCATTCTTCTTTCTAACAGGAACTAAATTTGCAACCCAATTAGAATATCTAAGAGGAAGAATGATCTGGGCATCTAGCATTTTCTTAATTTCCTTTTCTACAGTTTGTAGAAGAGCTAGATTGATCCTCCCAAGTTTCTGTTGATAAGGAACTACTTCTCACTTTAAAGGAATCTTATGTTGTATTATTGAAGTATCATAAGTTTTTAGATCATCATAGGTCCATGCAAAAACATCCTTATAATTTTGAAGTAACTTAAGATATTGAGCTTTGATATCAAGATCTAGAGACGCACATATTTTGATGTTTTTAATATCATCATTTGTTCCAATATTAATTTCTTCTGTCATCTTGTGAAGAAACAGATTGAGGGTTTCATAAGACATCATTTTGATCAAACAATTTTTCTAAAGGAATGAGGCCTTTGGGAATAAAATTGTTAGACAATTGAATAATGTCATGATCAACAATTTTTGAATTGAAATTTGAAGTATCATTTCCATTTGTATTTTCATTTATTTCTGTTCTATCTTCATCGATTTGTAGAACTGAAAATTCATCTATAACATGTGGAAAAGATTTCAAATGTTCATCATCTTCAAATATCTACCAATGTTTTAGATTGTTTAGGATGGATGGTCTGTACTTGACTTGTATTTGATAGAGTACATTCATTTGATCGGGAGTTTTAAATGAACTAGCAGAAATAGCTAAGGCATCTGCATGAATATTCTAATTTCTTGGAATATACGTCAAATTAAAAGCATCAAATAAGTTTTCGACTGAATCGTAAACTTCATTTCGATAAGACCTAAGTCTAGGATGCTTGGACTAGCAATATTTCTCACTTGTTTGACAATATGTTCTGAATCAGTAAAAACACTTAAGTTTTGAACCTTTAAGCTTTTAGATAATTGCATTCCAAAAAGGAAAGCTTCATATTCAGCCACATTATTTGTAACTTCAAAGTTGAGTTTGCATGATTAGGTAATATTTTCTTTTTCTGGTGAAATTAAAACTACCCCAGCTCCTGCTCCATATTTTATACAAGAACCATCAAAAAATAGTTTCCATACATCAGTTTGATTTGGTATAAGACTTTCATTTACATCTTCTATTTTAACTTGAGTTTCATGTATTTGGTTTGAAGAGAGTTGAAAGCAACCAAAATCCTGATCAATTGCATAAATGGGATGGTTCCTTGGCTGGTTTGTTTTGCAAATAGTGTGGACAAATCTTACCTCTCTATATAACCTTAGTTTCCCCCCCCCATAAACTGTAATAGTGGCATAAGACATATCCATGTGAAGTGTTCACCCTAATTTGGCACAACAAGACCTAGAAAGGAGCATTCCAAATTTGGGAGGAATATCTGTGATAACTATATCAAGCACTACACTTTTCATTGGAATTTTGGCAAGGGTGACCACTAAATCCTTAATCAGCGCTAAGAAGGGCATCCTTTTAGAATCAAAGGTGTACAAGTCTTGATAGGATCTAGTTATGTCAAGTTTCAAATGGTCCATGATAGTTTTTGGCATGAGGTTATGTGATGCTCTAGAATCAAGCATACAATTATATAACATGGAATCATTTGTATTAAGAGTTACATAAAAGGAGGCACTATTTCATCTATCATATATGAGCTAGGACCAAAGACAATTTTTGGTTTTGTTAGCGCTCAAATCTACCTTAGGCTGAAATAAGGTAAAACTCGAGGCTACATCAAACCACGCTCAACCTCGCAGCTAGCCCTACGAGGACGGGAGAGGGCTCTCTCCGGGTCAATCTCGGCAAAAGATAATCAATGAGGTTGAGATGACTGAATTGATGACTAATTTTAGGCTAGATATGAAGTACAAAGACTGTGAAATTGAGTTTTTGAGATTTTGTTGAGTTCAAGGGAAAGGCAATTTTGGGTGCGGGGATGAGGCACAGCTTTTGCAGAGGTCTACTTGGGGAAAGATAGGCAATTGTTTTGATGCCTTAAAGAAAGTGAGATGGATAGATCATACTGGTGAGGAGCTAAGGAGAGCAAGGAATCTCAAGGATTCTCCTTAAACTGAAGAAAACATAGAAAATTAAACAAATTTAAAGGCAGAGCATAACAAGTTCATGGATTCTACCTTAACACTTCATTTGTTTAACTACAACAGATTAAATAAAGAAAATGGTACACATACACAACTTACAAGTATTGAGAGAAACACACCATCAACACATAAAGCCACATGAATCCAAAATAGTGCTGCAAAACCCTGGTCTTTCCTTTGCCAAAATGCAGATAAGATATGTACAATATAGTCTCAAGCTATTCCCAAGAGTCCAACCTCTCCAACCTCTGCAAATGATTGAGAAATTACATCATATATACCATCCTAACCCCTTTCCTTACCTCTATGGGTAGAGCTCATCATTCTAGGATCTGTTTGAACTAATTCTAAACAAGGAACTGAAATCTAGGTAGTCAAACAACTTACCCCTATATGCTAGGAAACTGATTCATTCATTTAATTTTCACCTTTTAGTGAATGAATCCTCTAGAACAAGTAAAAATGTGCCAAAATTACATCATACACATCAAATTACATCAAGCTGGATCAAACATCACATCAAGAGGTGAAACTAGTCACAACTAGCCGAAATTCTGAGCTGGAAGGTGAAAATTTGACCAAAAATCTCTATGCGCCGCGCACTTGAGCTCTACGCGTCATGCAACTTTCAGCCTGATTTTGGGGCACTTCCTGGCATCCAAATTGAGCTCAGGTTGGATTTTTGGAAATCTCTGGATGTATACTTTCCAACCCAAGTGGAATTGTCCAATTGGGTCTCCATTTTACCCTCCAAAAGTGAATTCTCCCAGAAGTACTTTCTGCTGGTGCAAAAAGTGGTAGAAAGGTGATCTTCATGATGTTTTTTGAGCTTTTGATCACCCAAAACTTGATGAAATGTCTTGGAAATTGCTGAGAATGTGTATTTTATCATGAAAAATCCAAAACTACAAGCCATTTTTCATTTGGACCTCCCAATCTTATGGGTCGCGCGCGACGCACTGGGCTTGAGGCGCGCGGCGCATAGAGCCTGTGCGTAGCGTCTTTTGCATGAGACTTTTGGAGGCCTTCCCGGTGTCAGAATCAGGTGTAGGATAGCTCGTTGGAAAGGTATTTGAGTCTCATTTCCAACAAAATTTGAATTGTTCAATTTGGAGTTTATTTTCCTTGTCAAAAATCAAATCTTCCAAGACTGGTCAAAATGTGCCAAATGAGGCTGCCTCAAGGCAGAGTGCTATTGCAGTCAACGTTTGAATGCCTTCCTCAACTCAAAATTGAGCTCATGATAGCTCATTGGAAATATATTTTTGTCTAGTTATCATTTGACTCATCAAGAAATTCATTTGGCCAACCATGCTAGGACAAATCTAGATTTTCCCAAGGTCACTTTAGAGGTGCATTCATTCTCCCAAGGCAACAGTATTTTTGACATTTATCTAAAACCATGACACCTGTGTAAATAGTGAACGAGGTTTTTTATCTTTGGCATGTTGTGGACACAAATGTCTCTCAGTTTTTCAAAATGCATCTTTGATAGCTCTGGAACATCTTTTGAGTGAAACTTATCCCGATGTGTGAAACAAGAGATTTTGTTGAAATGAAGCGAAATGAAGGGGATAAGGGGCTTCTAAATTCTTGGGGAAATTTTTGGAAGTAGGGAGGGATGTTAGGAAGCAAGGGAAAGTTGAATATCAGAGATCGAGTGAGGGGAAGGGGTCCAAAAGGGCAAAACACAAGCCTAGAAAATTGCCAAGTTGTGGCAAGAAACTAGGGTTTGTGCAAAAATGAGGAATTTGGGGGATCTAAGTGATGGGAAGTGTTTAAGAAGGTACATGAAGGATAGGGGAAGGTGTATGAACATATGGATACAAGTTTTACTAGTGATTTGACCATTCAAGGGAAATTGCCTTCAAAACCCTAGGAGAGGGAAATGACCTTACCTAAGCGCAACTGAAGCATGAACAAGGTGTGAAATGACGCAATGGAACCTGACATGATGATAAAAGCCTTCTGAATGATGATAGACTCAGCTGAATAGTGACATAGATTGACATTTGGGCAACTTTGAAAAGATTGAAAACAAACCCTAGACCTAATGCCTAGTGACCAAATTTTGCTTGAAGACTTATTGAAATGACAAAATTTGATTGTGACACCTTAAACTCACTTGTAAGAGCATGTTTGATCACTGGGGGAAGGCTGCAAAGACTGACACTAACATTGGCTCCAATGGGGATGGTAGCTCCTTGGAGGTGCCAAGAACGGCAGATATTTGGGAGAGCAGACCAGCGCGTTATCCATTGGGCAATGGAGTCAAAAACTCAAACTGAAATGCATGACTGAAAACCGACACAAATTGACTCTCACTCAACTAAGAACTGACTCGATACTTAAACACAACTGACAAACTGAAAATGATGCTCAAAGTGGAGCTTATTCATCAAAACCTACTCTAACAGTTTTATTCATCACTTGATCAAGTGAAATGAAACAACCAATGCAACCAAGTAAGTATTCCATCTGTTGTTCGAATTTTCCACAAGTGCTCACTTATGAACAACAAGCGAGAACTACCGAAAGGCAAATCCAAAAACACTGCATAAGGATCTTGAAATTCAAGCACACTGGAACTTAGCTCATCTAATGGATTACTTCTCGTTTCCTCATACCATGAATGCAAATTTTGATCTGAGCCCTGTGACAAGACCTCTGCTGAAAATGAAAAAGTAACCGGCTGCCGGATCAAATTCATATCAGCACATGTTTCAAGCTCACATGTATTCAGTGGAGAAATATGTTGACTGCAAACCTCATCCAAAACATCAGCTATGGGATCATGAAAAACTTGAAAAGACTGCTGCAAACCATTTTCTATTGGTTCCAATGTGATTACATGATTTCCTACA
This sequence comes from Pinus taeda, assembly GCA_000404065.3. NCBI lineage: Eukaryota > Viridiplantae > Streptophyta > Pinopsida > Pinales > Pinaceae > Pinus > Pinus taeda. The sequence continues at coordinate 14,653 of APFE030834431.1, forward strand.
TGCTGCTCATTTTTTTCTTGAGAGATTTGACGAAGATTCTGCCTTATAACTAAAATGATTTGAAACAAAAGGGTATAAAATCTTCCTGCATCATCAAATCATGTATTTCATCTTCCACACTGTCATGCGGAAAGAGTTATTTTTGCGGACAAACCTAACCTCCCTAGGAGTCTAAGACTCTCTAGTGACAAACAAAACAAACAAGAGCAATCCTTCTCTAAACACACATTATTCTATGAGAAACCAAGTGTTGTTCGATCCTACCTCAAATCCA
>APFE030834438.1:0-12777 GCA_000404065.3 Pinus taeda
TGTCTGGTCTGGTGGCAGTAAGATAGATGAGACTGCCCACTAATTGCCTGAATAAAGTTTCATCCACAAGGAGAGAGGATGACTGAGTTGAAAGTTTGAGCCCTGGTTCCATAGGAGTCGTGGCTGGTTTGCAATCTTGCATTCTGAACCTGTCCACAAGATTTTTGGCATACTTGGACTGAGAGAGAAAGATGTGATTCTCAGTCTGCCAAACTTCAACCCCCAGACAATAGTGAAGAAGTCCCAAGTCTGTCATATCAAATGTTCTGCATAAGTCTTGTTTGATCCCATGGATCAAATGTGCAGAGCTGCCAGTAATGATAAGGTCATCTACATAGACAACCACAAACAAGATATCATCACCAGTATGCTTGATATACAGATTTGCATCAGATGGGCTCCTCTGAAAGCCATGATCTGTCAGGTACTGATCAATTTTCATGTACCAAGCCCGAGGAGCTTGTTTCAATCCATAGAGAGCTTTAACTAATCTACACACTTTCTGTTTTTGAACGGAAATCTTAAATCCTGGAGGCTGTGTCATGTAGACTTCTTCCTGTAAGTCACCATTTAGGAAAGCACTTTTTACATCCATCTGATGAACTTTCCATTTGAACTGAGCTGCTAGGGCAACGACAAGCCGTATGGTACTCATCTTGGCTGTAGGAGCAAAAGTCTCCTCATTCAATGCCTTCCTTCTGTGAGAATCCTCGAGCCACAAGATGAGCTTTATACTTGTCTAGAGTTCCATCGGCTTTGTATTTCACTTTATATACCCATTTGCAGCTAATGGGCTTTTTCCCTTCAGGAAGATCAGAAAGGGTCCATGTGTGATTTTTCTGAAGACTCTGGAATTCAGCGTCCATAGCATGTTCCCACTCAGATGTACCCTTAGCCTCTGAGTAAGTTTGAGGCTCAAAGATACTGTGTAGATTAGCCATAAGAGCAAAGTTTACTGTAGATTGCTGTTTGCTCTTATGTCTAGAAGTTCGTCCTTCAAGGAGTTCATCATCTCTGAGATCACCAATAGTTTTAGCCCACCATTTTGGCCGAAGAGTAGAGGAAGAAGGTTCAAGAGCAATAGGAGTAGCAAGAGAAGGGTTATTTTCCGGAGGAAGCTCAGGCAGTGTAGTATCAATCATTGATGCTGCATCATCCCTCCCATCAAGTGGACCTACCAGAAGAAGAACACTGTGAGGCTGATCCGTAGAACACTGCTCAGAAGAAGAAGACTGAAAGAATCCTCTGTCTTCATCAAATACCACATCTCGACTGAAGCTAAGACGACCAGTGGCAATATCTATTAGTCTATAGGCTTTGTGATGATCACTGTACCCTGTCATCATGAGTTTCTGGCTTTTGGAATCCAACTTAGAGCGCTTAGCAGCTGGAATCCAAACATATGCAATTGAGCCGAATACTTTGAGGTGACTGATCTTAGGCTTATGGCCAGACCACACCTCTTCGGGAGTCTTCCCTTTAACAGCCTGAGTGGGGGATCTGTTAAGAAGATAAACAGCAGTAAAGACTGCTTCAGCCCAGAATTTGTTTGAAACATTCTTGTGTTGTAACATGGAGCGAGCCATTTCAACAACCGTACGGTTGCGGGGTTCAACAACACTGTTCTGCTGAGGAGTGTAGGGTGTAGTGAACTAGCGTTTTATGCCATGAGTATCACAGAAGTTGGAAAAAGTAGAAGAACAAAATTCCCCCCCGTTATCTGTCCTAAGAGTCATGATATTACAGCTAGACTCTTTTTCCACTAAGGTTTTAAACTTCTGAAATATACTAAATGCATCAGATTTATATTTTAGAAAATATACCCACATCTTCCTACTGAAGTCATCTACAATAAGCAAAAAATATTTGCAAGCAGTGATAGAAGATGTATTCATAGGACCACAAATATCAAAATGAATTAACTGGAGTACCTTAGAAGCGCGACATGATTCTCCATTCGTGAATGAAGAACGATGTTGTTTGCCAGCTTGACAAGCGCCGCATACGCCCAACTGCTGAGTCTGAATATCAGGTAACCCTGACACAAGTCCTTCCCAAGAAAGCTGAGAGAGATACTGCATGTTTAGGTGCCCATATCGCTGATGCCATAGAGTGCTGATGGGAGAAACACGAGCTGCTAGAGCCACTTCGGGGGAATCACCAGTGTCAAGAAACCTGTATAAACCATAATCTTCTAGACCAACAGCAACTGTAAGACTAGTCTCCCTGTCGATAATAGAGCATTTGTGCGCTCTGAAAACTACATCAAGCTGAGGAGAGTTCCTCATAATCTGACTGACAGACAACAGATTAATTTCCATACCAGGAACATAGTACACATTCAGGAAGATGAGTGTGTGGCCACCAGACTGGATTTGAACTGTACCTCTGCCAACCACTGTGTATTGTTCACCTCCACCAAATACCACGGAATCACTGAAAGGTGAGAAGTCAATAAACCAGTCACGCTTGTGAGAAAAATGGCGTGATGCAGCAGAGTCAATGTACCAGGCAGAAGATGGAACATGATCTGAAGACCTTTTAGTCATAAAGGCGTAAAAGGAAGAATTTGTTTGCTCGGAATGTTCTGCAACATTTGCTGTCTGATGGAGCCCTCCCTGTTTCTTCTGTTCAGAAGCAATCCTCTGTCGGCAATCTTTCTTCATGTGGCCAAACTTGTGACAGTAATTACACTGCACATTTTTCTTCCTAGCAGAATCAAAAGACTGAGAAGAACCTTTCTGCTGAAAGGACTGAGAGGACTGATATTTGGCAGCAAAAGCATTTTCTGAGGAGGCTGATGCTGCACCACTACCAAACTGTTGTTTCCAACGATCTTGCTGCATGAGTTTGGTGCATAATTCTGGAAACTTTAGATCAACACTAGTGGCGGTAATGTTGAGTGTTTCTATGAAGTGCTCATAAGATTGTGGTAGACTTTTCAGAGTGATGACTACGATATCTTCTTCCTCCATGGTGCGACCAATGGCTTCGAGCTGATCTCGAATGTCTTTAATCTTGTTGAGATGTTCCTGTAAAGACATATGTTCGTCCATCATGATGGAGAACAACTTATTTTTGAGAAAGAAAGCTCTGCTCTTGTCGGAGGTCTCGTGTAATTCCTTCAACTGTTGCCAGATCTCGGCAGCTGTCTTGCCAGAAGGAATCTGCGGTAACTGATCATCAGTCACAGAGAGCTTGAGGAGCATAACAGCCTCTCGATTTCGATCATCAAACTTATCTTGATCGGTGCCAACTGTACCAGGACAGAGCTCTTTGTTGAGAACGAGTTGATCAAGACGCCTATATTCAAAAATGGTCAACATTCTCTGTTTCCAGATGTTATAATTTGTGCCATTAAAGCACTGAGTGCCTTCCAACATCAGATTGGTGAGCGAAGCCATCTGCACGTTTCCCAAGACATAGGAAATACCAAAGAAAAGAAAATCGGCACAAATTTTTAAACTGATAGGTGCTGATGTGATATAACCAGAAATTGGTCTGAGAAGCGGGTTCAAGGAATTATGTATAGCACGATCTTTTACCAAAATAACTGACTTTCAGCAGTACCCATAAATCGAGAGGGTTCAACAGTCATTTCCAGCACAGATTTTGAGGTACTTTCAATGCATTAATTGCAAGCATAAACAATCAATTTAGTGCTGAAATTTCAAGTGAATTTTGATAGCTAAAACATGAATTTCGTGACGGAAAAAAACTGATAGAGACAAATTTGTGGAGTGAAGTGCTGACTGTGGCATAAATTTGGCGGAATGCTAAACAATACGCAAATGTGATACGATATACCTGTTATGATATCCCATAAAATGGCACAAACGTGACGCGATTATCTCTCAGGCAGCCCTCGTAACAGCAATCAACCGTATCACGTATCAACAATCAACAGGTATCAACAATCAACCGTGGCTCGTAACAACAATCAACCGTATCACGTATCAGTAATCAACAGGTATCAGCAATCAACAGGTATCAACAATCAACTGTGGCTCGTCACGAGTTCGATTCGACGGGCGTGCGACTTTTTTCTTTATAACTGCGTTATCTGTCTTGATCTACATCCCAGGGAATTGAACCGAGGTTGCTTAATTGATTCACATCAATAGCTTAATTCTAAAGCTTAGTCACGATGCTTTTAAAAGGAAGTTTGCCCTAGTTTGTGAGCCGAAGAAGAGAAATTTATTCATATGCACGCGCGTTCTTTGTTCCGCTAGAGTCGGTGGCGTGGGGCATATAGAAAACAATAATAATTATGACCACGGCAACGATGGCTACCGTGGCAAGAGCTGCAGTGCTTTTGTACTACACATTGGGCCGCAGATTATTGCCTGTGACTAACGGAGACGAGAGCGAGGAGAACAATAATGGCACTGTTGCAGTTAAGTCGAAGCGCACTGTGAAGAAAAGGGTTGTAGTGAGGCCTGCGCAGGCGCCTGCCACGTGGTTCGAGATGATGTCCACATTAACGGATCCGTTCCGCTAAAAAAACAAAAAAACTGAAATTCGCACCAACAAAAAACGTGCCAAAAAAAATCGCAAAACCCTCGGCTCTCGTAATTCCACAAAACAAAGAATCCACTTATGTATCGAGATAGACGACTATAAGCTTTTATCACAGTGAGCAGAGCCGAAGCTAAGACTCGGTGAAGGCTATCTGGCTTACAGAGGGCTCGACCTTAGAAAGGATTGACAGAAAAAACTCAAGAGATTAGGATGCAAAGAGAATAACTGCTCAAGAAATCTCTTTTTCTGGCTTTGATACCATAAAACAGTGCGAAACACGCATATGGATTTCCAAAATGAATTAATTAATTGATTGAGCAACAATACTCAGTAATAATACAGAGATATTTACAAAGATAGAAACATCAAGTTTCTATGTAAAGAATCAGTTTCATCTAAGAAACTGCTAAAGTAAGAAAATTAGCAACAACTAAAAAGAATCAGCATTAAACTAAAATAGTATTATTCTAATAGGTCGTTGGTTGTTCAACAGGAAGATATAAGAAGGGGCTTGAGGGTCATTTGGAAAACACAAAGAGAGATAGAGAAAATCGATTTTCTAAATTCTCAGGAGGAAAAATCAATTGAAGAGATCTCTTGCAGCAAAGGGGTAGTGAGAATCTAGAAGAAGGAATTTCCGAAGAGTACGAGGCAGAGGGAGAATAGAAAGATGTCTGAGGAAGGCTGATGCTAGCCCATGCAGTGCTGACACAAAGGCAGCGCGGTCCTTGAGGGGAAGTCGAGTTCCTGCTGAGGGAAGCAAAATTCAGTTGTTGGAAGCCAAGGTGTGGGTTTGGGAAGAAAAAGGTCGATTTCTCAGCCAACAGAGGATCTAGAGGAATTTGCTGCAGTAGGGCTTCCGGCTTAGGAATTTTCACATGGGGCCTGTATGTTTGTTGCATGCAGGGACTAGGGACAAGGAACATACGAATTCCAGCAGTTGTTAGAGCTATGCCGCAATAGGTCTGGCTAGGGGATGCATGGATTTAGTTGATTGATAGGCCACTCCATCTCGTGAGGAGCAGGACCATAGCAGAGGGTGATCTAGCTATCAGAGCTAGTGCAGGTGAGACAAGAAGAGCAGAACCAGAAACCCCAGCACTGAGCAAAAGGGGAAATTGAAAAGCTGCAGGAGGTAGCGAGGTGAAACCCCGAGTGAGTTGATGGAGAGAAAGGGCTTCCAATTCGAATTTTGCTGTAGCAGATGGAGCAACATTGCGCCTCAGTGTGAGGAACAGTTGGTGGGATGCAAATTTTTTAGTGGGTAGTTTTGCTGCGCTGAAAGACGTCAGAAGAAAGGAGCACTGTGAAGGGATTTTTCCTCAGTAGACTTCTTGCCAAGAACTCTGTTTTCTCATTAGATGAGCAGCAACAGTGAGAAGTTGAGAGGGATTTTCAACTTTTGTGGTAGAGATGGAAACCAGTGGCTTGAGGGATCAAGACAGGTTGGACGGAGCTTCCAACTATGCCATCTGGAAGGCTAGAATGACTTTCCTTCTAGATGGACATGCCCTTAAGACTTATATTGATAATGTGGTAGCTGTCCCAGTGGATGCAGATTCGTTGAAGAATTATAAAACTGAGATGGTTTAGGCGAAAAGGATGATCTTGGATGGAGTCAAGGATCACGTGGTGTGCCACATTGCAAGCAAAGGGATTGCTAAGGAGATGTGGGATGCCTTGGCCACATTATATCAAGGATCTTCCAAGCAACAGAAGATATACTTAGAGCAGAAGTTGAGATCTGGTCAGATGTAGAAGGGAGAACATGTGGATCTGTTCCTCATGACATTGAAGGAGACCTGCGATGAGCTGTCAGCTGTGGGACATACACCTCAAGATTCAGAGTTAGTGAGACTGGCTTTAAATTCCATCTCGGATGGTTGGAAAATCTTTGTCCAGAGTATCCTGGGCAGAGCAACATTGCCAAATTGGGACGAGATGTGGGCAGCTTTGAAACAAGAAGTGCTGAGGAGAGACATTGCTTAAGGTCAAACTTGACGGGAGCAACAACAACAGTGGGTTGAAGCCCAAAGTGGAGGTAGAGGATAACACAACCCTTGCATTGAAGGGACAACAGGGGCAACAGAGACGTAAGAAGGAGGTCTCCAAGGTGAAGTGGTTAAGATGCGGCGAGATGGGCCACTATGCTTCGCAGTGTCCTTTGAAGAAGAAGGACAAGGATGAGCAGCATGACCCTAGGGTTGCAGCCGCAAAGATTGACGAGGAGGAGTTTGCCATGACAACCGAGATACCTCCAAGAGGGAGGTGGGTTGATATAGAATTGTAGTTCGATAGAGCTACAGATGGGCAGGATCCTTGAGGAGCCCACCTCTTGGATCGTCACCTTGCTACGAGAGCACATGATCAGTAGTAACGGGATGGTGGAGTTTTAGTTGGTGCCATGGAGTGTTGATTCGACAGATGCAGTGGCTAGGAGAGTTGAAGATTGAGCAGCGTAGAGCAGAGAGGCAGTAGCGCGAGGAGGCACAGTGCAGAGCTTCAGCAGCGCAGTGGCCTCAGGGGTAGTGTTGACCCTGCCGCCTACACCTACCTACAAGTCAGTGAGAAAAGCCTTCAACCCCACAAGGTGTGGTTGGTGGCAGGGAATTCAGAGAAGGGGCTGTCACACTAATCCCAACTCTCTCCGTTTGAAGCTATCTCCTAGGTTAGCTAAGGGGGGTGGTCCCTAATGAAAAGTTAAGCTAAAAACAAAGATGTGAGTTTCTAGGAGAATTGTTAGAGTTAAATAGATTATTTGTTTAAGATTTATAAGCAAACCTGATATGAGCTATTAGCCATAAACACATAAGATAAGCATGAAATACATAACAACCAGTGCCTTCAAAGCATTGCTCTCTAAGAAATGAAAACTTTTTATTTTTATTTTTTATTTTTTGCTCAGAATGAAGTCAAATGTTTTCAAATTAAAGCCCAAAGAACCTTGGACTTGGGTTTCCAAATGGAAAGGGGTTACTTAGCTTATGCTTTAGCTTTCTTCTTCAAACTTGAATTACCTTCAGGAACACCTGTAGGACAGCAAGCAAAAGAGTTAGCATGCAAAAGAAATAGGGCCTCAAATGCTAGATAAAACCAATATACACACAAATGAAATAAAGAAAATTTGTGATAATTTTTCAAGATAGAAAATAAGAAAAGGGCTCAAGAAACCCCCTCTTAAATAAATCTCTTGATGTCTTATGAGATTGTTGGCTTGAACAACTTGTGGGACCTTTGATATCCTTGGAGGTGACTATTCCAACCGAAGAAGTCCTCACACTCCAATAGAGTTGGCAACCTGTCCTTAGAAAAAGAAATGCCTGCAAACCAATTGTTAGTGCAAAAGAGACTTGGCATATAGAGACCAAGTTGAGCCTGTCATTGAACCGAAAATGACAAGCTACAACGAGAGCACAAAATATACCAAGCCCAAAGGAGATTTGAGATAGCTGCAAATCTCTCCTCCCTAGACAATAATGCCTTCAGGCAAATGCACAAAAAAAAACAACTAGATAGCAAATGTAAGATCAAATGAATAATAACATCAAATGACACAGGTATACCTCATCAACCAAAGAGTGCACCGCAAGAGAAGCTAGTAACCCCAAAGACTTTTATTTATTTATATGAAAGAATGAGTACAAAATCCAGCAGAGTCTCCGCAAGCCCAACAACTCGTTCTATGATCCAAATGAGAGCTCAAGACTCATATAAATAAGAAAATGGGAGATGATCCCAAGGCAAATTCCAATGACAAGTGGAAGGGTGAAGATCCCAAAGCAAAAACGAATTTGCAAGTGGTTGCAAGAAATGTCCAAGTGTTGGAGGTCACTGTTGTAAACTGCTCCCTAATTGGCTGTGTATGTCTCCCTTGAGAATCAGCGTTCATCCATTGGTAAACTGTGCGTGTGTCTCACTGCTGCCACATGTAATTAGAGTGGACAGGTGAGGAGGCAAAGCTCCACTAAATCTGCTGTGCAATCCCATCTAATCTGCCACCTCAAGTCTAATCAAACTAGTTCTGCATACTTGCTGTAGGTGACTGGCAGCATTGAGGATAGTTTCTTGAGTGTATCTGCTGAATTGGACCGCTGTAGCGTACAAGTGTAAGGTGACTTGAAGTGTAGTGAAGATTTTTGGAGACATATTCCACAAAATAATAGCAATCAGATCTGCTGTTACAAAATCCGAACCATGCGTTGATCTTTGACTGCCAACGTGTAGCTGAGCTGCCCATATGTGGAGTTATCTCATTGATTGGCAACGTAAAAACTGCCTCTAATTCGCTGCGTACAAGCTGAACTGCTGTTGGCTGATTTGCGTGGAGTTGGAGTGTTGACACTTTGGCTGGGCCAGCGTGGATGCTTTAATTAACATGTGCATATTTCCCAACTTATGCGTAAACAAAGAGTCATGTGGGGTCCCTCCAACTTCTTCTAACTTTTTCAGCTTAGGCTTTAACTAACATTTGATTTAAATTAAATCAAAGTCACTTCATTTGTTTGCTTGTACGTACTTCTCATGAGAGCTCATTGTGGGCCCCTTTGACTTTGACTTGAAACTTTTGACTTGAGCCTGTTGTACCTTATGAGGTGGGTCCCACATGCTTGCCACGTCACCTTTGACTCTCCACATAATTTCCATGTCAAAATTTGACTTATTTTGACTTTGGAAAAATTTATAAATTTTTCCAATTATTCATTTTTTTGAATTTTTTCTTCATTTTTGCTATTGTCACTTGAAAAATCGGCTTTTGAGGGACTCCATGTCATTTTTTGACCCCCAAAGTGGGTTCTAGGATAATGCTGGGCCTCTGAGGATGAATTTCGAGTAGTCATACGCCCCAGACATTTCCTAAGGCCACTTATTTATGCCATTACATAGAAAATAAGTAAAAAATCCCGTTTTGCGGGGAATTTTAACTATTAAAAAATCCTACTTAGACTAGCCAAATTCCACGAAACTTTTTGTGTGATCTAGTATGGTAATATACAATCGACTCTAGACACTAAGATGTTGTCAGGGGCTCAATCTTCAAACCGCACCTCGGCTTTGGGGTAAAAAATGAGTGAAAAAATCCAAAAAATGTACCGCTTTCGAAAAGAAGGATAATTAACCGGATAAGAAAAAACACTCCAAGGTGTACTCATTTGCTGAATCGAGTCCCAACATCCAGGCCTGTTACAAATTCAAAAAGCTCATCATTACTAGCATCACTTATTACATTCCCCGCAGGGTGTGGAATCTGGGTACAAGAAAGATGATGAGAAGATAGAAGTAGAGTTAAAAAACTCTGTTGACTGATGACATCTGATGGTACAAGTGTCCTCTGGATCATCCTTGGGCATGGAGTCTTCATATAATCATCAGGCGCCACTCTAGTGGTCAACAGGGTAGCATGGGACTAGCAGTAGTCAATATTTCAGCACCGAGGAGTATCCACTAGATACTTGTCCAATTTTGGGTGTTTTCAGTTGCTTCTCTCAGCAATTGAGTTGCAGTTCAGATGTAGTGTTGTGTAGTAGGACCAACAACAACACGGATGCAGAGGGAGCTGTAGTACGGATGCAGTGTTGACAGAGGTAGTGTCGGTAGCAGTATAGTTGCAGCAGCAACGCAGTGATTGATGGACAACATGTCAGGCATCAACAACGCAGAGACGATGCTTCAGAGTTAGAGCAATATGCAGAGAAGCAGTGTATTGCTAGAGGACATTCCTCGTTAAGAGGGAGTGTTGATTTGGGGTAGCATTGGATGTGTTCTAAGCCTCAAATTTTGCAGGGAGGCTTGGGTACAGGTATTCCAAAGAACCCAGAAAGCATTTTGAGAAATTCCACCCATAAGTGATTTTATTAAAATAATTAATATTTTTAATGGGGTTCCTAAGTCTAAACTTCGGAAAATTAAAATATTAGTGGGTATTAATCTAATCAGGGGTGAAACTTCTAGAAAAATCCATGGATCAAGCCAAAACGATTTGAGCCTTTGATTATGGTTTAATCTAGGCCGTTGGTTGTCCGACAGGGAGATATAAGAAGGGGCTTGAGGGTCATTTGGAAAACACACACAGAGATAGAGAAAATCAGTTTTATGAAGTGAGAAGTTCTTAGGAGGAAAAATTGATTGAAGAGATCTCTTGCAGCAGAGGGGTAGTGAAAATCCGGAACAAGGAATTTCTAGAGAGTACGAGGCAGAGGGAGAACAGAAAGACGTCCAGAGGAAGGCTGACGCTGGCCCATGTAGTGCTGACGCAGAGGTAGCGCAGTCCTTGAGGGGAGGTTGAGTTCCTGCTGAGGGAAGTTGAAATTCAGTTGTCGGAAGCTACAGTGTGAGTCTGGGAGGCAGAAGGTCGATTTCTCCGCTGTTAGCACTCGATAATTTTTTGAGGTTACAGAAAAAATCACCAAGGTAACCACAAACCAACTTTGGAAGCTGGGATCTAGCCCTGCCAGCTTTAGAGAGGGCTCTCTCTGTAAGATTTAACTTTGTTTGATTGAATATTAGGCTAGTTATGAAGTTTGGGGTTTGATTTGTATTTGAATGGTTGGTTGATTAGTAGATTTCCATTGGGCTATGGAGTCTGTTAGATAAAATACAGATTAACTATAGCATATATAGATAGATGTCATAGGGGAAGGTAGCTAAACTAAATAGATTCTTTAAAATATGTGAAGTGGAGAAGAAGAATAAATTAAGGTTCACTTCAAAATATAGAGCATTGTTACCTGAATTCTATATTTAAAGATCAAAAGAAAACATAGAAATTATTTGTAGTCGGGTGCAAAGTGTAGATTTAAACAAATTCCGCACCTTTTTTTATCCACTGAATAATTCAGATTTGGAAAACAAATATGTGCTATAAACAAGAGAAGTATAAAGACATAAAACAGATAGATGTACTTCACCACCAACTTGACACATGAATCTTGTGAAAGAGCTTATGTATTACTTGAAAAATCTGTTGATGCTTTAGAAAAATATACAATAGAGTTTCTTTGTACAAAAACCAACCTCTCTTACTTCAACAATTGAAGTGTTTATAACTAATTTACAAAAATATCCGCTCAAGATGACGAGGATGTATCTACAAAATAATAGGATTGAATTAAGCTAACTTATTACAATGAAATTAGGGAAATCAAACTGTTTGAAGTGGTGGCACTGAAATGAGGGAATAACTTGCTGTCTGGTGCTGAAATTCTGTATGTGCTGTAACGCTGAGCTGTGCCACCGAAATTACCTTTTACTCTAGTAACTCACAGAGTTTATCCCAATGTTGTTTGCTTGGGATATTCATCTTCATCAACTTCTTGTACACTTCGTCAACTTTAGTATACCTGGCAAATGTCGGCCGGGTGATGAACAAGTTCGGAATTGCATACTGAATGTCAAGATCATATGACAATGCTTCCAGGAACGCCTTTCTTGTCACGCTGAGTCTTTCGGCTGTAACCTTTGAACTATCTCTTGCCTTGTTCATAATCTGCTCACTGTAATCTGACCACGTGCTGAGCTTGTCGTTAATCACTAACAGCTTTGGAAGTCCTTTCTTGTAGAGAGGCTCTAGCTTGGCAAAGAATCTTTGTATACTTGTGTTCATGTTTCGACCCTTCTCTTCAAGCTGTCTCATTAGATTCCTTTTAGTCAGTACTTTCTTGACTTCCAAAATTGTTTCAGTCTTGTCTTCAATTTCTAACTCTTCCAATTCTTGACTGTTCTTGGAATTTAGAACTTTGATAAGCTCAATGGCTTCATTTGGTTTATCTCAAGGTTGCACGAAACGGGGAAACGGGAAGCGATACGAAACACGACCTCTCCAAATTTTGAAAACGGGGAAACGCGAACGATATATATATAGTATAATATACATATCATATATATATATATATATATATATAGATATTAGGACATTTAAGAAATATGTGCAATCATAAAGCATATATGATACATTATAATTTATTACATTATGATAAAATTGTCAATTGTCAATGCATAAACTATAAGTATCTAAATTTACATCACATTTACTCACGAATAATCACATAATGAAAATAGAAATATGCAAAATCAGCCACGAGAAATTTCTAATTTCTTGTCTCATGCTTGATTGGGAGTCTCCTCTTACATAGTTGAACGACCTTAGTGCTCTTGATTAAATACAAGTTTCATACCCTAGTATCCTACATTCTCTTGATTATTGGGAGTCTCCCCTGCATAGAGGGCTTGGTTCTCTTGATTAAATACAAGTTCCATACC
>APFE030834438.1:13246-53236 GCA_000404065.3 Pinus taeda
AAAAAAAAAAAAAAAAAAAAAAAAAAAAAAAAAAAAAAAACGCTGAAACGTGGGTCATACGGCCGTGCAACGCGTTTCAGGCCGTACTGGCCACGTTTCAGTTTCGTGAAATGTGGCAGTACGGTTTGAAATGCGTTTCAGGGCTATACCAAACAGGATTTAGCGTTTCGTACTCGTTTTCGTACAGAAACGCCCTCCTGCCCCATGTTTCCTACAACATAGATTTATCTCCTAGCTGCTTTCTGACCTGCTAAATGGCTTCATTTGACCGTTCAATAAGCTCCCCCATGTCTTCATTAATCCTTTTCCAGATATTTTCCTTTACCTGTGCTAATGTATTGCCCATGACACTATCTTTTTCCATTTTCTGCAATCTTAGGGACAATGTCTGGGATTTCTGTGTTTTTGTCTAGTAAGCATTTTCAAACCTTGTACTCTGCTCCTGTAAAATCTTTATCTCCAATTTCAGCTTCTTTAGCTCCTCTTCCTGTATAGATATGTTTTCCATAAATTGAGCTAACTTAATTGAGTCGTCCACAACTGATGTGGGAAGCACAGTAGAAGATGATGTTCCTACTGCCGTGGTTGCTGTAGGGACACCTATTTGTAGTAGAGATGCAATGGGAACTACATCAAGAGGAACAACTGCAAGTTGTGAACTCTATTCCTTTTCTTTCATTAGTCTGTCCATTTTTGCTTCCATTGCTTTGATCTGGGCACCTTGTTCTACTAGAAGCTTTAGCATCTCTTCCTTTTGTAGCTCTGTCTATCCAAGTTCTTTGGCTTGGGGGTCTTCTATTGCTGGTAGCTTCAATTGTTTCTTTAATGTTGCTATGTCAACATTGTTCTTTCTGATTACTTCCTCCGTAGATTATGAATTGTTTGGATCAAAGCTTGCTTTGACCACCATTTCCTCCAAGTATTTGAATCTGGTATCTTTGGCAAGTGAGGATATTTTTCCAATTTGAGTTGAGACTACACATTATTTGAAGTAAGTTGTAGCTTAGAGGCAGTGATGGCAGTGTATGTAAAAGTAGAATATACCATCTCTCTTGCCTGTCTGTGCATATCTATTTGATCTAAAGGATGGATATCCTTTGCCTCAAATTCAAAAGTGGTTTGTTTGAAATCTGCTGCTGACCTTGGTTGAGGGACTTGGGCTTGCAAGAATGCCATATGCATCCTTCCCTTCTCTGTATCATATGCTGAGATGAGTTTGTGCTGGATGGAGGAAGATTGCTTCCTGAATTGAGTTGATATATTGTCATGAATGGCTTCATTCCTCTGCTTAATCTCCTTGTATCTCTGAAAAATGTCCAACTGTCTTTGCTCTGTAGATGTTTCTGGTGTCTGAGGTACCGTAGTTGGAATTTCTTTAGTAGTGGAGGATGATGGAGATTCTATAGTACCACTGTCCAGCTTAAAAGTCTTCAAACCTGAGTGCACAATAGTGCCTTGTGTGTACTCCAATGATGGGAAGTCTATTTTAGATCCTAAGCTTGCTTTAAGCTTCGTAGTATATATTTTGAATTCTTTAGTTGAGACTTTAATGACTGAGGGAGAATCATCCTCTCTTGATCTCTTATCTGTTTTCTCTTTAGGTATGGGAGTCTTCGAAGCTATCCTGGAAAGTACCTCCTCCTCAGTCTCTTGCAATGTATTTTCTACCCAAGTGTGCTGGTTGATATATTTTTCTATTTCAGGCCTTTGAGTATGCACTTAGGGTGTAGCTTTTTGTTCCACTCTCAAATTGGAAATTACCCCAAAAGGGTCATAAGACCAAGTGAAACTAAGAGGGAAGTTCATTTGTTTCAGCATGAGGTCTGCTTCCTCTTTTGTTGTTTTACTGTTGCAGATGAAGGGTCCTACTTGTATCTTGATCCATAACTGAGATTTCTTCTTGGCTGCCACAAAATGGATGTTATCAGAATGAATTATTTGCCTGATGTATTCCAAGGAAAATATTCTCATTGGCAAATACTTGGACAGTTTGTATGGTGGAAGCTCTGAACCATACACTCTAATCTCTATGAATGATTGGTAAAGGTACTAGTCCCCTGTTTTGACCTGTTCACAGAGCTGCAACACCTTTTGAATGTCTTCACTAATCCTTGGAACCTGCTAGCCACTCAGCAAACAAGTTGCAGGATACACAAATTGGTCTATGAATTCTGAGAAGCTGAATTCCTGTGATTTTTTTCTGGTTAAGAAAGTCCAGAAAACCACTCACTGTGGCTCTCCTTGTTGATCAAGCTCCTGTACTGAGAGTGGAAACTTATCTGTTTGAAAAAAATGAACATATACATGAGAATTGATGAATATCTGAACATTCCTTCAGTTAAAAACTGAAGGAATTGTTCTTGAATTACATTTGATAAGAAGTGATCATAGTCAAAGGTGACTAATGGTCCTTCCTCTGAAGAAAGAGTGGACAGAAAGCCTAGAATAGGCTCATCTACCCATTCATCTGAATAGTAACCAATGAATGCATGACAAAATAGAAATAATTTGTCTTGTCCTTTGAGGGAACATAGAAGAGGGATATGGGGGATTTTTCTTGGGGAGTTGAGAGTCTTCAGGGAGCAAGATTTGAAAAATGGAAGCTCTCTGGGGGAAGGTGAATTTCTGGTAAATTTCTTTGAGAGCTTCAAGAGAGAAAGTGGAGAGGGAATCATAGTGGCGAACTTGCAGAATTTGATTAATGCTGTTAGCTGTGATGGTGAAGAGAATTTCACCATTTGGGGAGATAATTTCCCTCTTGCTTGCAAGGTAAGAGGCTTGGCATCTTAAAAAGAATTTTGGAAAATGATAGGATTGGGGACAACAAACAGAGGAAGTCTGGATTGCCAGAGGTGTATCTCATTGGATTGATCAAGGAAATTATCCCGAAACTAGCAACGTAATTCGAAGAGGTCGAATTCACACTGAGTTTCGACAATTTTGTAGTCTTTGTCTTCGAGTGGGGTATGGTCTAAGTCGATAGGGGGAGTGAGCATCGGATTGACTACTAGGGTGACTTTAGGTGCCATGGCAATAGCAAAATGAACAGAGGAAGGGTGTACAAAAGGATTTGGCAATGTGTTCGATAATTGGCAGGAACTGAATGGCAAACCTCTATAATTTTATCAATAACAAGCTGGAAATGTTGCAGCAAGGTTAGAGCACAGAGGGATGGGAGCACTATTGAATGAGCGAGGAAATATGTAATCGCAGAGGTGAATTTCATATTTATTAGCCGTGAATTGGCCTTAACCATTGGATTAACGATCTTTACCTGACATTAATTACTGTAATGGCACAGGCAAATAGATAGGGAATTTATGGAAGTTGCAATGGTCGCAGACGTGGCGGTAGGGGATTGGTGGGCGAGTGGTGAGGGACCGTTGGTGGGAGTGACGGGGGTAAAGGGTAGGTGGCATGACAGGAGTGGTAGTGGGAACGAGATGTGGAGACGACACATGGTGGGGAGTTGAGTTAAGGCGGGATGGAAATACTGTTTTCGGAGGGGGGGTGCGGCTGTATCTGGTAAGTGAAGGGGGGGGTCTGAAACCTATCGTGGGTCGTCAGATCAAGGCTATGGGAGATCGGGTCGTCGTGAACTGAGGGGAGGTTAACACCGAAGGGCCCCGCCATATGTTTTAGGCGCATGAATAATAGCCCAAAGTCCAAACTTTGGATAACGAAACACTTCAGACTTATTAAATAAAAACACGCAAACCCTATCAGTTTTTCATTTTAGAGAGATTTAAAAATATTTATTTTGACACTAAACTAATCTATTCAACTACAGTAATCCAGATTATATGGTTGAATTAACTTTATTCACCTATTCTTCCTATCTAATCTTAGCCAAGATTAAACTGTTTGGCTAAGTTATTCAACCTAACCTAATTAACATAAATTTGAAACAGCTTGAACATGATTAAACTGTCTGTCTCAAGCAGAAACAGATTGTGGCATTTTAAACACGCTGCACACAATTTCATAAATTTATTCTTTTACAAAGCCGGAAGGCTAGTAGTGGCACTTAAGCTCGCACCACTTTCATGTTTATTCATTCTTTTGGTGGGGTTCATATTTATTATTTCTTTTCTTTTTCTCTTTTTTGTATTTATACCCTCTTTTCATTTTTTATTTTCATTTTTCTATCTTTTTTTTGGAAATCATTTGCAGAAAACTATATTATTTACAATTTGAAATACTGAAAGCAAATACTCAATGATCATTGATCCTATAAATTATAGGACCCTAACATCAACCAACAGAGGATCCAAAGGGGTGGCAGTGTAATACCCATGAGGGGTGACGCAGTTCTGCGCAGAGGGTGATGCAGAGCCTCCAAAGCAGTAGGACTAGTCACTTATTCTCTAGTGACAGGGTGAGATCATTTCACCAGTCTTTTGTTCAGTATTCTCTCTGTATCGGATTGCTAGTTGAGCATCCTAGAATTGTACCAAGAATTTACCCTGCATAAAAATAAAACCCACAGAGCTGCTACACCAGTTTTCCCGCATTGGGTTTTTCTGAGGACTTTTGTCCAAAAATAACTGTGTCCTATGTGTTGTATTTTACTTTCTTGCTTAGTATTTTGTTTCCGCATATATGTTAATTAAGTGAAGGCTGCAAATGTATTTGCTTCGATATTTATCGTAGAACATAGTAAATAACTTGCATGGATTAACAAGTAGGAGAAGTAACATTAGTTTGCTGCAGTGGGGATTCCGACTTAGGGAATTTTCCAATGGAGCCTATATGACTGTTGCATGCAGGCATTGGGGACAAGGAACATACAAATCCCAACAGTTGTTAGAGTTATGCCGCAACAGGTCTGGCTAGGGGATCGAGGGATTCAATGTCGATTTTGGGTAGCATCGGATGTGCTCTAGCTCTGAAGTTGTGTGGAGGGGCTAAAACACATGAGATCTTCAAGAAACAGAAATCGTTTAGTGAGATTCCACTTGGATTGTATTTTATTAAAATAATTAATATTTTTAATGGGGTTCCTAAGTTTAAACTTAGGAAACTTAATATATTAATGGGTATTAATGAAAATATGGGTGAGAAGCTTCTAAGAGATGAGGATGAAGTCTAATTTAATCTTAGCCGTTGATTAGAGACTTAATCTCGACCGTTGATTTCTCAACAAGAAAAGTATAAATGGAGGCTTGGGGTTAGTTGGAGAACACACAGAGAGAGCAACACTTGAGCTAGATCGAAATTCTGGGGCGTGGTTTGTTGAGAATTTCGAAGTGAGATTCTAGTGTAGAGAGGGGCAGTTCGGCAGTGGGACTTTCGTCCAAGGCCGAGAATACATAACAGAGAGGCAACACAGCATGAGGGAGAGACAATGCAGCTCTAGAAGGGTGACGCAAAGTCTGGAGGGCTGATGCAGTCACATAAAGGCACCGTTGGGGTTTCTGTGAGGCAGATTGGGCATCAATTCAACAGATCGATTTTTGAGTCGAGAAGGCTCATCGGGAGGGTGACGCAGCTCCTAGAGGAGGTGACGTAGTCCCAACACAGAGCTTGGAGAAGCCATCGCTGCACAACACTTGGGAGAACACAGTCACCTGTGGGGTTTGTTCATCCAGTTGTTGGATCCGCCGAAATATCTATCTCCAGATAGAGGTACCTCTGTCGGGTTTATTCTTTGTTGGGTGAGACGGATTTGGCACCCTAGTTGTATTCATAAATCTGCATAATAATTAAACCTTTATATCTACTGCATCAGTTTTCCCACATTGGGTTTTTCGGGGACGTTTAGTTCAAAAATAAGTGTGTTCTTTGTGTGTTTGTCTCATTTATTTTTCAGTACTTGATCTGTATATTGGTTTAGGCTGCAGTGTATTTGCATTAATATGTTATGAATAATTATGAAAATAACTTGTTAAAATGAAGAACACAAGTAGGTAATGCAAATCAGTTTACTGTAGTAGGATTTTTGATTTGTTAGATTTAGAAATTTTCACATTGTATCAGAGCTATTGCAGATCAAGGAGGACTGAACCCATCGGTGAAAGGACAAAGGAAAATCTGTGTGTGAAGACAGCTGCCCCAAGAGACAGTACAGTTTTTCGCTGAGAGATCAAAGGAGTGGTGATGCAGTGACCAAGGGAGGCTCACGTAGAGCTTGCGTCAGCCTGATTGGGTGACGCTGTTGTATTCATAAATCTGCATAATAATAAAACCCTCATATCTACTACACCGGTTTTCCCACATTGGGTTTTTCCGGGGACATTTAGTTAAAAAATAAGTGTGTTCTTTGTGTGGTTGTCTCATTTATTTTTCAGTAATTGATCTGTATATTGGTGTAGGCTGCAGTGTGTTTGCATTAATATTTTCTGAATAATTCTGAAAATAACTTGTTAAAATGAAGAACACAAGTAGGTAATGCAAATCAATTTACTATAGTAGGATTTCTGATTTGTTAGATTCAGAAATTTTCACATGGTATCAGAGCTATTGCAGATCAAGGAGGACTGAAGCCATCGGCGAAACGACAGAGGGAAATTTGTGTGTGAAGAAATTTGTCCTGAGAGATAGTGCAGTTTTTGGCTGAAAGACCAGAGGAGGGGTGACGCAGTCACCAAGGGAGGCTCACATAGAGTTTGCGTTAGCCTGATTGGGTGACATTGTTGCTACAAAGGGCATCACAGTGGTTATTGGGCCAACGCAGACACTGTTGAGTCTCGTTTTTCCAATTTCCGTGGCTAGAGGTGCAACATAGATTTCATCTGGAGTTGCTGGTGGAATGTTGATTATGTTAGTGCAGAACAGTACCTAGTGGGGCAGAAGCAAAGTAGAGGGAATCAGTTCCTCAGAAGATTTCTTGCCAAGAAATCTAGATCCAGTGCTTAGGAGCAACAAAGAGAGATCAGAGAGGGGCGGTTCGACAATGTTTGGCAGAAGGATTTCCATGAAGGAAATCAAAATTCAGAGGGAGCTTGTTCCTTTGAGGATTTCTAGCGCCAAAGAAATGCAGATCCGAGTTTTGTTGGGGTAGCAGTGAAAGAGGGAGAAGAGAACCAGTTCGACATTCATTTGAGCAAAGATGGCCGTTAATGAACTGAGGGATCAGGATAGGTTGGATGGAGCGTAAAACTTCGTCATCTGGAAGGCCAGGATCCTGGTAGTTTTGGATAAAAATCACATCAAAGATTATGCCTTGAGGACAGTTGTTGTTCTGGTTGATGCTCTCAAGAAGTATGAGGATGCTCAAGCAAAAGCAAAGTGCTTGATCTTGGACAGGGTCAAGGATCATGTGATCACACATATTGCTGAGAAGGACACAGCAAGGGAAATGTGGGAGGCCTTGACCACATTGTACGAGGGAACTTCCATTCAACGAAAGATGTTGCTTGAGAGTTAGCTGAGACAGTTTTAGATGCAGAAGGGAGAATAAATCGATCCCTTCCTTCTCAGGTTGCAAAGGATTCGTGACAAGCTAACTTTCGTAGGGGCTACACGAGATCCAGAATTTATGTTTAGGACCGCCCTGAATGTAGTCATTGAAGACTGGGAAACCTTTGTCCAAAGCATCTTGGGCTTCTCTTCCCAGTTGGGAGGAGATGTGGGCATCTCTTCGACAGGAAGAGATCAGACGGTTGACCAAGGCAGGAAGCAACAACAAAGGGATCAGAGTCAAGAAGGAGAAAGAGTTCAAGAGGCATCAACGAGACAGCAAGGGCAACCGAAACGAAAGAAAAATGACATATCTAAAGTCAGATGATTCATATGTGGAGAAATCGGTCATTTCGCCATGCAGTGCCCTCGGAATAAGGGCAAAGAAGAGAAGTCTGACTCAAACGCTACTCCAGTGCAAGCTGACAAAGAGGACGATGAGGATTGCATCATGAGTGCTCATGCACCTCTAGAGAAGAGGTGGGGCGATATTGAACTGCAATCAGGGGGACTACATGCGAGGTAGGATCCTTGAGGTGCCCAAACTCTTGGATCACATACGACTACAGGAGCCCTTAATGATAGTAGCAGAATGACAGGGAGTCAGTTGGTGTGAGGAATGATGGAGCAATAGTGGCAAAGCTAGAATGCCAAAGTTTGAAGCAATGCAGTGGAGTGTTGTAGCAGTGCACAAGGCACAAAACATATACAACAACAACACAATAACATCATAGGTCAACACAAATTAGTAGTAGAGGTAGCTTCAACATCATAGGGTATCTAGTCTGACCAGCATGTCATCTTTTAGGTGGCTTTTTAGTTGCTTACTTCTTAGCGACTGAGTTGCAGTGGCAGTGCTATGGGCAACATATTGAGAGGGAGTTGTAGTACAGATGCAACAGTGACAGTGGCAGTGTCATGGGCAACAATATAGATTGCAGCAACGCAGTGGATGAGGGGCAGCAGGCCGAGCATCAGCAGCGCAGAGGACCAATGTCGTGGATCAGCGTTATACTTCTGCTGGGAAGTATTGCTAGAGCATATTCCTTGCTAAGAGGGAGTGTTGATTTTGGGTAGCATCGGATGTGCTATAGCTTCGAAATTTTGTGGAGGGGCTAGAAAACATGAGATCTCCAAGACCCATAACTCGTTTGGTGAAATTACATCCGGATTGTATTTTATTAAAATAATTAATATTTTTAATGGGTTTCCAACTTTCCTAAGTCTAAACTTAATTAAATTAAAATATTAATGGGTATTGTTGTCACTCACTGCAATTATGGGTTTTGAGTTCATCAAAATTGCCAAAGAGCAACGAAGTTTGAAGCCATTTTCCAGGTCACAGAAACACTTAAAGCTAAATTAGACCCTTTTCATTGCATAGTGCTCGGAACAAGCTTTCCAACAGTAGGTGGAATTCCAAAAATGGACTCCTGGATCAGAAATCGGAGCAGATTGAAGCTGTCCTTTGAAAGCCAGAAAACAAAGAGAAAAGACCAAGGGTTAGGCTTGTCGAAACCGCAGTTGGAGTCTTGACAAAGGGACAGTGGGGGAGGACAT
Organism: Pinus taeda; assembly: GCA_000404065.3. Taxonomy (NCBI): domain Eukaryota; kingdom Viridiplantae; phylum Streptophyta; class Pinopsida; order Pinales; family Pinaceae; genus Pinus; species Pinus taeda. Next base: position 22,208 of record APFE030834438.1, read on the forward strand.
AACAAAATCTCCGATCATCCTATCACTGATATCACACATCGACTATCTGTGGGTCCAAGGCAGAGCAAGTTTTGCATATTGGCATATCGGGCATCTCGCTTTCTCGTGATATGCAATCCTGCAGTCCGCGATCCCGCCCATCAGACCCCGCAATATTTAGCAAATTGGTGATCGGCGAGCCCAACGGACCATTCCTAAGGAATTGCGGGGGGAGGGGGGATGTGCCGATAGCGCAAAATCGTCGAAATTTGGGCTTTAGTCTTAAAGCGCTGGGAGGGGCCGATTTGATTTTACAAAGGAAATCAATTGCAAACCAGAGGCAGGCGGGCCTTTCCTCTCTCTTCTCCAGGGGGCCATGTGGCAGAGCACCATTGGTCCAGATGAATCCATATGGAAGCTGACGTTAGCATGACGTGGCAGTATGGAGGACACATGGCACACAAATTTGGCATTTTCAGGGGTCCTATGGGGGCATATCCGGGTGACACGTGTCACTGCTCGGGAAGTGCCACGTGGCACTGATTGCGTCAATTGACGATGGCACAAAGCAAAGGCTACTCATCCTCACACTCTCTCCCACATTGCGATTGCGATATGCGGGAACTCCGCAGACGTGATATTTTATACAATGGAGTTATAACGCTGTCGGGTCCGTCCCTTTCAAAGGCCGCATCCTCATTAGTTGCAAACCAGAGGCAGGTGGGCCTTTCCTCGCTTCTCCAGGGGGCCACGTGGCAGAGCACCATTGGTCCGGATGAATCCATATGGCAGCTGATGTTAGCATGACGTGGCAGTATGGAGGACACGTGGCACGCAGATTTGGCATTTTCAGGGGTCCTATGGGGGCATATCTGGGTGACACGTGTCACCACTCGGGAAGTGCCACATAGCACTGATGATGTCAACAATCCCGCAGATCAGCAATTGGCAATCGCACAAAGCAAAGGCTACTCATCCTCACACTCTCTCCCGCATTGTGATTGCAATGTGGAAACTTCGCGGACGCGATAAATTGTATAATGGAGTTAAAAGGCTATTGGGTCTGTCCCTTTCAAAGGCCGCATCCTCATCAGTTGCAAACCAGAGGCAGGCAGGCCTTTCCTCTCTCTTCTCTAGGGGGCCACGTGGCAGAGCACCATTGGTCCGGATGAATCCATATGGCAGTTAACGTGGCAGTATGGAGGACACATGGCACACAAATTTGGCATTTTGAGGGGTCCTATGGGGACATATCCGGGTGACACGTGTCACCACTTGGGAAGTGCCACATGGCACTGATGACGTCATCAATCCCCCAGATCAACAATTGGCGATCGCACAAAGCAAAGGCTACTCATCCTCACACTCTCTCCCACATTGCAATTGCGATATGTGGGAACTTTGTTGAAATTTCTAAGTCTAATTGTTAGAAATCCTTCATGTACTTTCTGATTTATTTCAGCCTACTTGTTCTGTTTAATTCACAAGTTATTTACCATGTAAATACTGAAAATAAATACAAGTACACGCTCAACACATTACAAATCATCAACTGAAGGAAAAACGAGCACATAAGTGACACCATTGTTTTTGGATCAATGTCCTCGGAAAAACCCAATGCAGGAAAACCGGTGTAGCTATCTGAGGGTTTTATTATTAAGCAGTTTCAGAATACAATTTGGATGCCAAACCGGCTCACCCAACAGAGAATGATCTCGGCAGTAGTACCTCTTAGTCAGAGACAGATATTCCGGCTAAAACCCCGGATGAACAATCCAACAACTCTCAGCTCTAATTTGCCCCACGAAATATCTAGCGTCTACCTCTAGGGATTGCGTCAGCCTCTCTGGTCCAACGTCACCCTAAATCGCTCTGCGTCAGCCTCTCTGGTCCAACGTCACCCTAAATCGCTCTGCGTCAGCCTCTGGAGAGATTGCGCCAACCTTTAGAGCCTCTGCATCACCCACGCTGGCTCTCTTTGGCATTGTGCAACTCCTGGCTGCCTATGCATGGGCCCTGACTGGCTCTGCGTGGCCTCTAGCTGGTTCTGCGTCCCTCTCTCTTGACTTCTGCGCTGATGCTCCCGTTACCCTCTCCGCCTCTTTGCTTTTGTATTCACTGCCCCTCAGCTGCAACTCTTATCACTCCTTCGATTTCCTTAGCAAGCTCTGCCCCAAAAAATTGAATTCTTGATCAACTCGGTGTATTCTCCAAGTGACCCTCAAGCCTCCTTTTATACTTTTCTCGTTGACAATTCAACGACCAAGATTAAGTCCCTAATCAACGGCTAAGATTAGATATGGCTTGATCCATGAATTTTGGACCATTCTAACTTAGTTTTATATTAATTCACATTAATATTTTATTTTCCCTAAGTTTAGACATAGGGACTCCATTAAAATATTAATTATTTTAATATCTCCCAAACTGGTTAGATTTTGCTCAAACCATTTCTGGGTATTGGAGATCTCATGTGCTTTAGCCTCTCCACCAATTTTCGTGGCTAGAACACATCCGATGTTACCCAAATCAACAAACTCCACGGATGCGATATTTTATACAATGGAGTTAAAAGGCTGTCGGGTCTGTCCCTTTCAAAGGCTGCATGCTCATTCAACACCCCCATCTCTGGATGACCCAGATTGACTCTGCCCAGATCAACGGTTCGCAGGCTTTTTCGGCCCCCTTATCATGTTGCCCTTTATCGACTGGGGGGGGGTCCGAAAAGCGGTTTCCCTACTAGGCCCTTCTGCTACGTGTCCCTCTCGTATCATTTCATACCCCCCGTCACTTACCACATACCACTCATGCCCCCCTTCGAAAACCGCTCATCCTCACACTCTCTCCCACCAAAGGCCTTAGCGCCCGGGGACTAAGCACTTGGTAACAACCCCCCCCCACCCCCAATCTTATGAGAAGAAATGAAGGTAGAGGCTAAACCAAAGGGGGCCAAGGAGCATCGGAGATCGCCGTTCTGCAACGCCTTCCAGAGTAAAAGTCCCGTTGTCGTTAAGACCCAATAGTATGGTACAGGGCTTTGAAGGCGGATTGGTTGGCAACTGTGGCATTTAATAAGGAAGATGGAGCATTCAAACCCAGCATGGGCTGATCCAGAAAGGCCCTTTGTGACACAGAACCAGGGTCGTCGCTGACAAGAGTAAACTAGGACTCGGTAGCTCGGGAAGAATTGAGTATCCAGCATGGTGCCCCCATACAGAGAGAAAATGAAGCACTGCCCAGGGGTCCTCTCCTTTGGTGCTGCGACATGAAACTGATAGTGCTCACTCCCAGCTTTGAAGAATGAATGGTTGAAGCAGGTAAGGCAGAAATGACGGGAGTCGGCTGAGCGACACAGAAGGCTATACCATGAGCAAACTACAACCTGAAGCAGAAGCGATCGCAGGGATGGGCATGAAGATGTTTTGTTAACATTTTTATCTGATTGATTGACTAATTTGTATCCTGCAATGTGCCGTCCTGTAATGAGGCATTTAATATTTTGTAATGCTTTTGGGCCACAGAGCCATCCCTGGTTGAGACAGCGAGTCAAACTGAGAGTTGAGACTCGACTGAAGATATTTTGATGTAATGAATGTTCAGCGCTCCTCCTCTCCAGATAAATAGGGGGAAGCAACACTTCACAAACGTTCAGAAATTCTAAAGAAAAAGCTACATGTTATTTTTAGACTGTATAACTTTATATTATATATCTTTCAGAATATCAAGTAAATAGTGGTGATTCCCCCTTCGAGTGTTACAGTATGTTTTCCCTCTGTTAAGACCCATTATGTTCTTGTTTCTTCTCTGAATTCATGCAATCATAGCTATGAGAAATATTTCATACTTCCTTATAGATTCACTTGTATTGATTTGTTAATGCATGTGCCTATATTAATTGCTGAAATTATATCTTTAAAACTGCGCTACATGAATCATAGCCCCCAGTCTCTCTTCTGTCCATTATATCTACTAGCAATTCAAATAATTGTAGAAATTCTTATTGCTTCAAGCTCTGTGTTAAATATAGAATTCTTGATGTTTTAGGTTGTATGTGATGAGTTGCTCTTTCCCCATATCCTCTCTCATTGCTCTATAAAAGCTTATTAAGCTGTAAGTGCTTGAACTACTCGACGTCCACTGTTTTATGCATATATTTCTGCGATTTGTACATGTGAAGAAGTACCCGAAATTCATGGCTTACTTCATTATATGAATGAACCAACCCATTCCACTTAAATATATATATTTATAAAGTATATGTGATGTCTCCAATCTCTTGAGAATCTTACGAGACACACCAAATATAGATGTGCCCAGGCACGGGTCTTGTAAGCAATCCGAGGCTCTCTCTGGGAGTGACAAAAAGTATTGATGAAAATATGGGTGAGAAGCTTCTAAGAGACGAGGATCAAGTCTAATTTAATCTTAGCCGTTGATTAGAGACTTAATCTTGGCCGTTGATTTCTCAACAGGAAAAGTATAAATGGAGGCTTGGGGTCAGTTGGAGAACACACATAGAGAGAGCAACACTTGTGTTAAATCGAAATTCTAGGGCGTGGTTTGCTGAGAATTTCGGAGTGAGCTTCTAGTGCAGAGAGGGGCAATTCGGCAGTGGGACTTTCATCCAAGGCTGAGAATACATAGCAGAGAGGCAACACAACACCATGGAGAGACAACACAGCTCCAGAAGGGTGACGTAGAGGCTGGAGGGTTGACACAGCCACATAAAGTCAACGCTGGGGTTTCTGTGAGGCAGATTCGGCACCAATTCAGCAGATCGATTTTTGAGCCGGGAAGGCTCACCGGGAGGGTGACGCAGTCCCAGCGCAGAGCTGAGAGCAAGCATCGCTACACAGCGCTGGGGACAACACAATCACTTGTGGGGTTTGTTCATCTAGTTGCTGGATCCACCAAAATATCTCTCCAGATAGAGGTACGTCTGCCCGGTTTATTCTTTGGTTGGTGAGCTGGATTTGGCACCCTGTTTGTATTCAGAAATCTGCATAATAATAAAACCCTTATATCCGTTGCATCGGTTTTCCCACATTGGGTTTTTTCGGGGACGTTTAGTCTAAAAATAAGTGTGTACTTTGTATGGTTGTCTCAATTATTTTTCAGTACTTGATCTGTATATTGGTGTAGGTTGCAGTGTATTTGCATTAATATTTTTTGAATAATTCTGAAAATAACTTGTTAAAATGAAGAACACAAGTAGGTAATGAAATCAATTTATTGCAGTAGGATTTCTGATTTGTTAGATTCTGAAATTTTCACATTCAGTTGATTGATAGGTCACTCCATCTCGTGAGGAGCAGGACCATAGCAGAGGGTGATGTAGCAAACTTTGGGGTTGATACATGGGGGATCATTGAGGTCTCCATTGTTTGGCGAGGCAAGATTCTTCAGTTGCAGCATAGGATCGAGACTAGCGATGGGTGGGTAGATATTGACATCATAGAGACAACTGGGCAGGATGAGCTTGGCCTTCGTCGATATTTTGTCTCCAAGTTTCAGGGGAGGAGGCTGCAATGTGCACACAATGGGTAGCCTATTCAATTAAGAGTGGCGTAGCGACAACATGGTGGCACTTTTTTGACACGAGCATGGGACCCGGACATCACAATACTTGACAACTCAATGACCTTTAGGGATGAGCTCGCTGCTATAGGGGGAGATCACTCGGATTTTCCATTGGGCTTTAGTGACTTGCTGATGGCATGGGAGACTTCATCAGCATGGCAGGTCGGTCAATAGGAGGATATCAGGAGGAGCACCAGCGGGAGAGACTTCGTCCCCGCATGGATTGGGTTGTATCTTCAGGAGTTTACTATTGGTGTGCATGAGGTAGACTAGTTGGTAGGGTAGCGTCATGGAGAGTTGGACGAAGTCCTACACTATCATGATGCTCTACTTATTGATAATATGCAGAGGGCTTTTGGAGTTTATACCTGGTTGGACGGTGAGTGGAGCAAGGGGTGCGTCGCATTGATAAGGATGCCTTGGGATCTTGGTATTGAGAGATTCCTTCATGATCAGACAATGTAGAGATTGAGGCTAAATCAATGGCACATTTGGGACCCTTGTAATATTGGTGATGATAGTGGTCATTAGCAGGCAGAAGGGGTGCTTCTTCCGGCATTGCTTGAGAACAAACAATTTTTGGCGGGGAGGATTGTAATATCCCCAATTTTGTTAGCATGGGAATTTTGCCTAATTTTGGTGATATTAAGTAAAGGGTCAAATATTATTTTGGAGAAAGGTGACAAGTATTATTTTATTGGAGATTGGCAACAAATTATTATTTTATTAAAATGGAGATGAAAGTCACTTAGTGGAAAATGATCAACACCAATAAAATAATAACTAAAAAAGGAGGATGAACTCATTTGCTAATCATCTTCTGACTATTACACTTGACACTTCATCTTTTCTTGGAGTTGTTTAGTGTAAGGGTAGGTGTTGTTTAGCACAAGAATTCCAGGCAGAATTCCACCCCATCTTCGGAGGACTTCGAGTGCCTCCCTAGTTGGGAATTTGGAGAGTCCATTGCCTGCCTTTCATAGAGCTTCATTGACAACAATATTCCTAGCTCTGTGTATTTCCTGAGTGTAGAGGAAATTCGAGCTATTCATTGTGGTCCAACATATAGCGAGTTGGAGTTTGGGTTATTTGCAGGAAGATTTTCCTAGTTGGAGCTAGGAATTTTGTGGTGATTTTGCAGGGATATAGAGCAACAAATCTATGGGACTAAATTCTCTTCATTTGTAAGTGCGTAGGGGTTTCTGGCTTAGCATACCAATGGAAGAAGGGAGAAGATTTGTGGAGGGATAAGGGCTGAAAATTGGAGGTATACCTCAAGGGAGAATTTAGCTAGTGGTAGATTTGGGCATAATTCCGTAATACCAAACTGTGGGACGTTTTTGGGCCAGATTGGGCAATTTGCACTTGTTGGGGGTCACAGGGGGTCGATGGATTCAACCCAAACCCTTTCTCGGTTTTTGTGGGTTTGGTGAGAGGAGTCCAAGGTTAATTTCGTACAATTTTCTAGGTGTAATATTTCTGGCAGAAATCAGTGTTCTGGTCAGCAGCTAGCAACATAAATTATTGGAGATGGGCACAGTTTATTCTGGGACCTGTTACCCACCATTTTGTGGATAATATCCCTCAGATTTTTTTTTTCTTCAAAATGATCCTCAACTAGTAGCCCCTTGTAGCCACTAGCGAGCTCATTGTGCCATTTTTCCACTACTTGAGCCAACCATGTGGTCCCTCGCCCATCTGCCATGATCGTATGTTTGAAAGTGGGCCTCCCGAACCTAAAGATATGCCTTGTCATATGGAAATTGAGTGTTGTAGTTTGCTTTTCATGGACACTTCTGGGCATGGATTAATGGGGTGATTCAACTGAAAGAATGGGTTAGGTCTGTGTTCTTGTTGTTGATTTGTGGTAGCGTCGGATGTGCTCTAGCCACGAAATTTGGAGGAGAGGTTGGGGTGTATGAGATCTCCAATACCCAGAAAGGGTTTGGGCAGATTCCAAATAGTTAGGAAGATATTAAAATAATTAATATTTTTAATGGAGTCCTTAAGTCTAAACTTAGGGAAATTAAAATATTAATGTGGATTAACATAAAACTGTGTTAGAATGTTCCAAAAGACATGGATCAAGCCAGATCTAATCTTAGCCGTTGATTAGGGACTTAATCTCGACCGTTGATATGTCAAAGAGAAAAGTATAAGAGGAGGCTTGAGGGTCACTTGGAGAGCACCCCAGATGACGAGTCATTCTATTCTCTAGAGCGGGGTTTGCTAAGAGAGATAGAATCAATGATCGGAGTTGCAGTCGAGGGGTAGTGAGTACAAAGAGACAGAGAGGCAGAGATAGTGCCAAGAGATCAGCGCAGGAGCCAGAGAGAGTGACGCAGTAGCAGCCAGGGCTCACGCAGGGCCACGCAGAGGCAACTAGGGGCTATGCAGTTCTTTAGAGAGGCTAGCGTAGCTGACGTAGAGGGCCAAAAGGTTGACATATGGCCTCCTGAGGCTGACGCAGGCCCATTTAGGGTGACGACGCAGTCCAGAAAGGCAAACGCTGGGGTTTTTGGGGCAGATTGGAGCTGGGGAACTGCGGAAGGGCTTATCCGGGGTTTCAGCCGAGATGTTTGTCTCACATTGAGAGGTACTACTGCCAAGGGTATTCTCTGTTGGGTAAGTCAGATTTGGCACCCAAATTGTACTCTGAGATTGTTTAATAAGAAAACCCTCAGATAGCTGCACTGATTTTACCGCATTGGGTTTTTTCGGGGACATTGGTCCAAAAATAATGGTGTCATTTTGTGTGCTTGTATTTGTTTCCTTCAGTTGATGATCTGTAATATGTTGAGCATGCACTAGTGTTTATTTTTAGTATTTACATTGTAAATAACTTGTTAAGTAACAGAACAAGTAGGTAGGAATAAACCAGTAAAGTGCATGGAGGGTTTCTAACTAGTAGACTTAGAAACTTCAACACTTGTCCCCTAGACCCCTTTTAGGTATTAACCTTGGATTCTAGTCCCATGGGATCTCTTTTATTGACCATTTGGCTCTAGGGATGGTATTTCATAGGAAACCCCATTTTGGTTGCATGGTCCCACTCCCTTATCCACTTATATTACCCTCTTTCCCATCATTATTACCCCGTTCATCATTTCTCCCACCTGGGTCCACATTTCCTCCAGTGGGTCCACATAGGGTTAGTATACCCCTTCCCCTTGTCCACACCTTGGGTCATGGCTTGGAGTGAGGCCCAGAGGTTGATGCAGCTAAATAGAAAAATAAAAGCATATATGGCCACATTCAACAAGAAAATGTACCACAAAATGTAAAAAATGGTTGGGACAAACACATTTAGCACGTGGGCAAAAGCCAATACATGAGCTCTACCCCAATCATCATGGCCATCACCCTGGTTCCTACAAGTTCTATGAACCTCCTTCATCATATAGGAACCCATGATTGTCCCAACCCCTGGGGGGCAATGAACCGCCCCACCTTAAAAGGTGGTATTCACTGGTATATCTTATACATCATGCTCTTACAGCTTGAGCCCCGAGCAGTGAATCAAAGAAAATCATAAAAAACAGAAGGCATATAAAGAAGGGTTAAAAAATCAAGGCCGGGGCACCTCATGTACCATGATTGCTCCATCCTATACATTATAAACCCAAGTGTGGGCTGCCCTCTTATTAGCTACCCTTGTACCCCAGCATGTGACTCAAGGCTGCCCCTTCTCATCCCCTACTTCATTCACCTATTTGTCACATGCCACCACCTTTTCAAGGATGTACCTTGACTATAATATCGCCTTTAGAAGTAGAAACAACCTAACAAGATTATTTGTTAACCCCATTTGGAGTTTAGAAGACGTTGGCACATCCCGAAGTCCATTATGGAAGGGCAGGCCATTATGAAGTCCCTGCCTATGGTCCCTGATTTGGTAAGCTCATTTACTCGGTTTCTCTAATGACCTGTTGTACTAAAAGGCTAGGGGATGCATTGAATCTTATGCAAGATTGCAGATGGTTTCCATTTTGGGTTTGGTCTCCCTATATGGGGTTCTAATCCTCTAGAGGGCTACATTGACACATGCAAGGTGTGCGTTGAGAGCCATGGGCCTCCACAGTAGCAAACAACACTCCATGGATCTCCATAGCCATTCAGAGATTGGTCGTGGTTCACTTATTGGATGAGGAAGATGCACCTGATCCATCATGCCCAGTTGGCCCCTGATTGGATCATCCTAGCCCTTGCAGGCGATCTATAGGCATCTTCGATTCGTTTGGAGACCCATGAGGACACTTTTGTTGCCCCACATGTCATTTGGAGCACCACAGGTTATTACAAGGGGCCAACCCCTTGTCCAGTGTGTTTGATAGTCCTATTCTTCATTGTGGCACCATGGACCTCATTAGGCCTCTTAGAGGGCCCTATGACATGCATAGATTATTATTTGACCTCTTGAGAGGCTTACTTTTTCATTTATGAGCTATTTTGGCGGGCTTGTCACTAATAGTTAAATTATTAGAACATTATTTTATTTTTGGGGCTTATGTAGGCGAAGGACCCTAATTCAAACTCCTAATTTGTGTATAAATATAAGTGAGATGAGTTCATTTGCTCATCGTCACTTTGGATTGGATCTCTTCTCCCTCTTGAGAATTTTGCACTTTTTCTAGAGGATGAATTGGAGCTTTAGGGATGAATTTTGATGTGTGGATATTGGTCTATCTTATCTTGGAGCTTCTGTTTTGTCAATTGTGGATGGTTGGATTTCTAGAGGATGAATTGGAACTTTAGGGATGAATTTTGATGTGTGGATATTGGTCTATCTTATCTCGGAGCTTTTGTTTTGTCAATTGTGGATGGTTGGATATACTTTGTTACATGTAAGTACATGCTTTTAGTGCTATTCTAGTTTTACTTTGTCATATACATTAGATTGGGATTTTCACTATTTCTAGGGCTAATTGCTGCATGCATTTACTGCTTAAAATTGTGGAATTTTGTCTCTATTATAGCATTTCTCAATGTATGGGCCATGTAATGTGAATGAAATTTCCTAGGGGTGATTCTATCAAAGAAGTTGACCTTGATAAGCCATCTCCTTTGCACATCGAAGTATAAAAGCTGCAAGATTGCTTCTTCTTGACCTAGAAGGCTAGCAAAGTGGTCTTGAGGCCTCCTTGACTAAGAATCAAGAATCCTACTCATATTTCCTCATAGACTCCATTCTCCCAAGATTAAGGCACTGATCTACCAATAGGTGATCACCAAAAATCAGATCCTTTCACCTTCATTTAGGTCTAGCCAATTTGGGGTACCTAGGGCATCAATTGTTGGAAAATCAGAAAGGCGGTAAATATTTTCTTGATCTTGACAAATACTTGTGATGTTTCTTATTATTACAATTCTTTATATCTTCTTTCTTTAGTTCATCAAGCAATTACCAAAAGCAGAAGCACATAAAACAATGGACACAAGATGTAGGCACATGTTAGGGCAAAACCCCCGAGGGGAAAACCCAGTCAAAGTAATTCTTCCTTTCAGTAGTATTCTTTGAGACTCTTCACCCTAGACCAAGACCATACCTTCCCTCTAAACCAAGTCAGCCTCCAAAAGATTGACCTCTTCCCAACAACTTTGACTATGTAGCAGTTAACAACTTCTAGCAGAAGTCATACTTGGAAGACTTCGATCTCCCAATCTAGAGCATGAAACAGAGAGAGAGATCACCACCAAAATTTCTATTTTCCTTGACTCCTTAGATTCACCCAAACTCGCATTCACTTTGGCTTCCCGGCAACAAACTTTCCCAGTTACCCATTGTTGAGTTTTGGTAGCATCGGATGTGCTCTAGCCATGAAAATTGGTGGAGAGGCTAAGGCACATGAGATCTCCAAGACCCAGAAATCGTTTTGGGAAATTCCACCCGGATGAAGAGATATTAAAGTAATTAATATTTTTAATGAGACTCTAGGTCTAAACTTAGGAAAATTAAAATATTAATGTGTATTAATATAATATGGGTGAGAAAGTTCTGAATAACAACGATCAAGCCAAATCTAATCTTAATCGTTGATTAGGGACTTAATCTCAGCTATTGAATCACCAAAAGGTAAAGTATAAGAGGATGCTTGAGGGTCAGTTGGAGACACACCAAGATACCAAGAGAGATCAGTCAATTCAATTTTCTGGGGCGAGGTTTGTTGAGGAAATCGAATAAGTGATCAGTTGCAGTGAGGGGCAGTTCGGCAGGAGGCTGAAGAATATATATTAGAGAGGTAGCAGAGTGTTGGAAGAGGCAAGACAAAGCCTAAGAAGGCTGACGTAGAAGCTAAGGAGGCCAGTGCAGAGGACGTAGAGGGCTAAAGAAGTTGACGTAGAGGCCATAGAGGCTGACACAGTTGACGCAGAGAGCTTCAGAGGTTGTGCTGAGGAAGTCTGTGGGGTGGACTGAGAGCATATTAGCCGTGAGAGGGTGATGTAGTTCTGAAGAGTGACGTAGTTCCAGAGGAGTGCGTGGAGCATCTTTCACTGTACAACACAAGGAGCAGTCACTGTAGGATTGTTCATCCGACTATTGATTTGCTGGAATATCTGTCTCCGGATAGAGGTATTACTGTCAAGGATATTGTCTGAAGGGTGAACCATTTCTGGCACCCTAGTTATATTTAGAATCTGCTTAATAATAAAACCCTCTATATGCTGCACTAGTTTTCCTACATTGTGTTTTTCCAAGGACAATTGTCCAAAAATAATGGTGTCTCTTGTGTTGTCTCAGTTTATTTCAGTTGCTGATTTGTATATTTGTGAAGCCTACAGTTGTGTTTACTTCGATGTTTATGTTAATAAATAACTTGTTAATGTAAAGAACAAGTAGGAGATAGTAAACCAGATATTGCAGTAGGGGTTTTTGATGTGTCAGATTCAGGAATTTTCACACCCACTTCGCACTTCTGCCCAACAACAAGTTTTTCACACTTCTACCTAGTAGAGAGAATTCAAACTTGATGAGAAGTGATGCTCTAAATGAATTTGATTTTCTTCCTTTTATAGGCTTCTTGAGGGGTTGAATAGGGTCTTAGGTCGACTTGATCTTCCCTTAGGACGACATGGTGTGGAGGTTCCATAATTCATATTTGACTCAAGACTAAACCTTTTTACATGATTCAAAAGCCCAAGAAGAGTCTCTTTAAATGTACAATAATTCTATAGATTCATAATAAATCCTAGAAGTCTTTAATGGGGACTTTGACCTAAAACATGGTGACCCAAGCATGAAACCCATGCTTTAATAAGTCACAATAATAATAATAATAATAATAATAATAATTCTTTTCTTTATTCTTTTGACAAGTACATTACATGATGACTCAAGTACATTATTGAAGATCGAACATAGTTACTTTTTCCAACTCTCCCTCTTAACTAGGGAGGTATTCATAATGTACATATACAATGGAAGATCTCAAACTATATGAACCATGAAGAACTTTAGGTACCGCAATGCCATGGACTAGATTTCTGACTAGAGCAATCTATCCAAACAATCATTCAATAGTTTAGGCGCCACTACCACGGACTAGATTCCTGACCAGAGCAATCTATCCAAGTGGGACTAAGGTGGACTTAAGCTTTCAGCCCATCTAGGTACCATCAGGCTTACTTGCTAACCACCAACCCAAAATCTAGGTGCGTGTCGGAACTCAATGACCAACGCCACCTTTTCAACTTTGGGACCCAAACATCAACACAAAGTGTCAGCCATATGTCTGCCCAGGCAATGCTTGACTCGTAGAGCCTCAACATCCCTTGATCCAGTAGATCAAGAATGTCCAATCTCTCCCAATCAAACTGATTGGTAACAAACATGCTATCAAATCCTTTGAGAGATTCACATGTACAATCAATAATATACTTTCGCATGTACATAACCAAATACAAACCTCAGGGGTCTTTTAGACAGTCGATGTTGCTTCTCAACTTTCCATAGTAGGGCTATCAACCAAATCTTTGATAGAAGATTCCTCAATCATATGTTTTCCTTTCTACTTTCCATGCACCAACATATTCTTCAATCGGATTGTACTTTCCTTCTTTCAGCAACACTTCAAAATGCATTCTCCAATTAGGGCTATCAACCAAATCTTTGATAGAAGATTCCTCAATCATATGTTTTCCTTCCTACTTTCCATGCACCAACATATTCTTCAATCGGATCCTACTTTCCTTCTTTTAGCAACACTTCAAAATGCATTCTCCAATTTCATTTTCCTGTTCATGGCCTTCATGCAGACTTAAGACTGTTAGTCCTAGTATAGTGCATGGCACATGAAGCAGAGAACTGTATCTGTCACTCCATCTCAACCAGGAAGCACCTCTTTATCTAGACTCCCTCTTAATCTTAGGGAGATCTCTTCTATTCATGCTCCCTCCAGGAGATCAACTTCTTTTTTTTCAACATCGAAGAATCTTTCGTGGCTTCCAACCATTTCATCAGAGTTATCATCATCGTCATCATGCTTATCACATCAATGAGCATCTTCACCAAGTTGAAGATTGTGTACTTACACAACTTCAATAACAAGTACATCCAAATCTATAGAAGCATGATGTTAGCCATATCAAAATCATGGAAGCATTTCATATTTATACATATCAGATTCCCAAACTCAATTACAAACAAGAGACAGGTACTCTTCAACATCTTGCTAGGGACTTTTTTATACACCCTAGACTACTTCATAATAACATTCATTCCATCTTGGGTTTCAATGTGTCTTCCAAAGGTATGACATACCTTACTACAACATATAGCAAACCCTAGAGACAATTCAAAACACATATAGATCTATAAAGCATGTAACAACCTTTCAAAATACATATGTTAGACTTCTCACTAGGGATTCATACAAATCCTAGATTTCATACAAAATTAATCAAAGTCATCACAACTTAGTCATTAACTTGACCAACTTCCACTAGGGTTAGTTCCAAACCCCTAGATTTTCAATCAACCAGTAGTCAGTTACATCATGACCAACTACCACTAGGGTTAGTTTGCAAACCGTAGATTTCCGAGCAGTCATCAAACTCAACTGAAAAATCAAAGTTCAACAATTTCTTCACAAATCTCAAATCGTCATATTCCAGAGATTTTACTTTGACTAAGGTTTAATTCCAAAACCTTAGAATTCCACAATCTCAACAATCATTAAATTCATAGATCTCAGATTGTTACATTTCACACCAGACAATGCCACTACTAGGATTTAACTTCTAAACCCTAGATTTTCAGATATCATCATCTTAGAATCTCAGACAAGGACTTCCATTAAATCCTAAAACTCATGACCATCAATGACGAGGTCAACACATATCTAGGAATTCATAACCTTATATCAACAACATTAATACATCTTGACCTAGACCAACCTAGGATTCCAACGAAAAGGACATATCTATATATGCCTAGATTTCATCATCATGCAAATATGTTTCATATCATGTGTTACTCAAACCCAACTTCACAATAATATCAAATAAGAGTTAGACACACAATCATCTTGATTACACTAGGGTTTCATCAGAAAAACATACTTATACCAAGGAAAACATTTCTAAGACAATGTAAGGGTCTTTCTCACACATTCCACCAAACCCTAATGAGCTAGGGTTCCAATGTAGAATTATGCATTCCACCAAACCCTAATGAGCTAGGGTTCTAATGCAGGAACATAGCAAACACAACATTACCAAAACTTCAAAGGTTCAGGATTTTAGACCTCATCATTCAACCCTAATAAGTTATGATTTCCAGATCACACCAAAATCCCAAACATGACATCATCAATGAAATGTCAACTAGCATTTCATAATATCCCTAAGCAACTTAGGATTTTAGACATTCTCATTAGCATACCCTTCAGTTAGGGTTTTCCAGAACCTATCTAGGGTTCTACATAGTCAATCAAGAATATGAGTGGGGTGGATAGATTTATCAAGAGATGAATCATCCAAACAAGAATCACTAAGATCCAATACAGCGAGTCATAACAAAGTTAGTAATAGATCATCAAATGAATAATCCTTTCAATCATTGTATTCAAAGCATACCTTTGTTTCTTGACTAACCTTCTCTTGAGAGATCCTCCTTCTTACAGATGTTTTCCTTGTCTTGAGAGATCCTCCTTTTTGCAAATGTTTTCCTAATCAAGACAATAGAGAGAGAAACGTGATTAGTATTCAATATAATCAAAACTGAATGAATACATGAACCCAAAACTGAAAATACATGAGATACTTATATTTGAGAGTGGTTGGGAGCTTCCTCCAAAGCTTGAGGGAAACCTACAAACTTCCAACTGTTGAGACCTGCAGCGAATGCACCCCAAGAAGGTGGCAATCCTAATAAAGCAGTGATCACCAGTTCTTTGTTCGGAACAATCTCATCGATGGCCAAGAGATCATCCCTGAGTCTAGCTATCTTCACGAAGAAGGTTGTCACAGTATCTTCTTTAGTCATTTTTGTATTCCTCAGCTCATTCTTCAAACTTGCTACTTGACCAATTTTCTTAATAGTGAACAAATTCGACAAGGCTTCATACATCTCCTGAACATTATTGATGTTAGCTATGAATGGGACAAGATTGTCTTTTATCCCTTCTACCATTAGAGTCATAGCAACCAATTCTAAATCCCTGAATTTCGCTTTGTCGGCATCACTGGCTTCTTTACGTTCCCTTTTACCAAATCCAACACCTTGTTCTTCTCAAGGATTAGGTCAATCCTCTTCTTTCAAGATCTGAAGTTAGATGCTCCTTAAGCTTGTTCTCACCCTCGATAGAGTTAAACATCTTCCTTTTGTTGATTTGGGGTAGCATCGGATGCGCTCTAGGCCTCATATTTGACAGGGAGGCTTGGGCACATGTATTCCAAAGGACCCAGAAAGCGTTTTGGGAAATTCAACCCAGAGACAATTTTATTAAAATAATTAGTATTTTTTAATGGCACCCTAAGTCTAAACTTAGGAAATTAAAAATATTAATGGGTGTTAATCTAATTGTTGGTGTAACTTCTAGAAGAATACAAAGATCAAGCTAAAATGATCTTAGCCATTGATTAGCTTTTAATCTGGGCTGTTGAATGTCAACGAGAAGATTATTTAAGGGAGCTTGAGGGTCATTTGGAAGACACACCGAGAGATCAAGAGATCGAATTTTTGAAGTGAGAAGTTCTGAGGAGGAAATTCTGATCGAGGAGGTTTCTTGTAGTTGAGGGGCAGGTATAGCATCCGAAGAGAGAGAGAGATTTTCTCAGTCTGAGAATCATCAGCAGAGAGAGGCAGAGAGTGATCCAGCAACTCACACAAAGGCTGACGCAGGGCCACGCAGAGGCAACGCAGAAGGTGAGAGAGACTCTGAAATTTTGCAGCATAGTCAATTTCAAAATCCGAGAACCGGGGTGTGAGACCGAGAGGCTGAGAGAAGAGACTCCGGGTAGCAAATCGATCAACAGGCTGGGTGATGCAGTGCTTAGAGAGGTTGATGCAGGGATTGCGTGAGGACTGCACAGAGGCAGCGTAGGGCTTGCTAGAGGCACCTCACCCAGTGTCCGGAGCATCTGAGGTTTTTCTCAGTGATTGTGTGTGGTAATCGCACAAGTCTTTCTGCCAATATTTCTCTCTCTATAACTGAACAATCCTTGAGGTATTCAGAGATGTATTCAAAATTTGCTACTGCTTAATAGTAATAAACCCTCAGAACTGCTGCACCAGTTTTTCCGCAATGGGTTTTTCCGGGGACATTTGTCCAAAAATAACGGTGTCATTTGTGTTGTATTTTATTTCTTGCCTAGTCTCTTGTTTGCACATAATATTTAATTAAATGAAGGCTGCAATGTATATGTTTCGATATTTGTCGTAGGAAACTACAAATAATTTAGTTGATTAATTTAACAAATAGAAGAAACATTATCAGTTGCTATAGTAGGGATTCCGGTCAAGGAATTTTCACAAGGTATCAGAGCTACAAGTGGAACAAGAAGAGCAGTGCTAAAGAACCTAACGCTGAGCAGAAGAGGGACATTGAAACCTTGCAGGAGGCAGTAGTTCGAAACCCCAGAGGGTTTGCGCAGCTCTTATTCGGAGAGCTGAAATTTTGAGGTAGTCTCTCTCTAAGTGAGTCGATAGAGAGAAGGGATTCCAGATTGAATTTTTGTCGGGGCGGATGGAGCAGTGCTGAAGTCTCAGCGTGAGGAGAGTTGGTGGGATGCAGATTTTTTTGCAGGCAGTTTGTTGGGCATAAATCGTCAGAAGAAAGAGGAGAAGCACGATTGAGGGAATTTCTTCCTCAAAGAATAACTAGCCAAGGAATTCAAATTCTCTAGAGCTGAGCAACAATAAGAGGCAACAGTTTTACTAGCTCCAGCAGGGATGCGTAGGCTAGCCCAGCAACAACACAGAGGAGAGAGGATATTTTCGACATTTGTGGCAAAAATGGCAACCAATGGCTTGAGGGATCAGGACAGGTTGGACAGAGCATCCAACTATGTCATCTGGAAGGCTAGAATGTCATTCCTTCTAGATGAGCATGCCCTCAAGACATATGTCGACAACGTGGTGGCTGTGCTTGCAGATGCAGATCCATTGAAGAAGTATCGATTAGAAATGGCGAAGGCTAAGAGGATGATCCTTGATGGAGTAAAGGATCACGTAGTGTGTCAAGTCGCTAGCAGAGGAACTACTAAGGAGATGTGGGATGCCTTGGCAACGCTATATCAAGGATCTTCCGAGTAGCGAAAGATGTACTTGGAGCAGAAGCTGAGATCTGCTCAAATGCAGAAGCGAGAGTGTGTGGATCCATTCGTCACGAGACCCGTGATGGATTGTCTACTGCGGGGCATACACCTTAGGATTTAGAGTTGGTTAGACTGGCCCTCATTTCTGTCTCAGATGAGTGGCAAGTCTTTGTCTAGGGTATCTTGGGTAGAGCAACATTGCCGAATTGGGATGAGATGTGGGCAACTCTAAAACAAGAGGAGCTGAGGAGAGACTTAGTCAAGGCTGAACTTGACAGAAGCAATAGTAGTGGGTCGAAGCCCAAGGAGGAGGAGGATAATGCAGCTCTTGCATCAAAGGGATAGGAGGAGCAGTGGAGACGTAAGAAGGACATCTCGAAAATCAAGTGTTTCAGGTGTGGTGAGATGGGTCTCTATGCTACTTAGTGTCCTCTCAAGAAGAAGGAATTTAGAACTGTAGTTCGAAAGAGCTACAGATGGGTAGGATGCTTGAGGAACCCACCTCTTGGATCAATACCTTGCTACGGGACACCAGTTTTGTGGTAGTAGGATGGACTAGTGTCAGATGGTGTCAAGGAGTGTCGGGGAGACAGTTACAGTGGATAGGAGTGCCAGAGACTGAACAACGCAGAGCAGTGTTGGTAGTAGTGCAGATGAAACAGAGCAGAGATCAGCAGTAACGTAGTAGATTCAGAGGGTCAGCGCAAAGACTAGCAGCAATCAGGCTTCATCATTCACGTGGTATCATACTGAACACAGTGAGTTCAGTAATTTGGATGTTTTTCTGTTGCTGATAGAGTAGTAGCAATAGTTTGCAGTGCAGTAGCAGTTAGCAGTGGCAGTGCCAGCAACAACAAAAATGCAACAATTGAGAGGGAGTTGTAGTACGGATGCAGTGTGGATAGTGGTAGTGTCAGCGATAGTATAGTTGTGGTAGCAGCGCAGTAGTGGGTGGGCAACATGTCAAACATCAGCGACATAGAGGACGATGCTTCAGAGTCAAAGCAATATGCAACAACATATATTGCTAGAGCACATTCCTCGCTAAGAGGGAGTGTTGATTTGGTGTAGCATTGGATGTGCTCTAGGCCTCAAATTTTGCAGGGAGGCTTGGGCACATGTATTCCAAATAACCCAGAAAGCGTTTTGCGAAATTCCACATAGACAATTTTATTAAAATAATCAATATTGTTTAATGGGACCCTAAGTCTAAACTTAGGAAATTAAAAATATTAATGGGTATTAATCTAATTGTGGGTGTAACTTCTAGAAAAAGATGATGATCAAGCTAAAATGATCTTAGCCATTGATTAGCTTTTAATCTGGGTCGTTGAATGTCAACGAGAAGATTATTTAAGGGAGCTTGAGGGTCATTTAGAAGACACACCGAGAGATCAAGAGATCAGATTTTTGAAGTGAGAAGTTCTCAGGAGGAAATTCTGATCGAGGAGATTTCTTGTAGTTGAGGGGTAGAGATAGCATCCGGAGAGAGAGGCAGAGAGTGATCCAACAACTCTCACACAGAGGCTGTCGTAGGGCCACACAGAGGCAGCGCAGAGGGTGAGAGAGTCTGAAATTTTGCAACAGATTCAGTTTCGAAAGCCGGGAGCCGGGTTCTGAGATCGAGAGGTTGAGAGCAGAGACTCTAGGCAGCAAATCGATCAGCAGGTTGGCTGACGCAGTGCCTAGAGGGGTTGATGTAGGGACTGCGCGAGGACTGCGTAGAGGCAACGTAGGGCCTGCCAAAGGCACCTCTTCCAATGTTCGAATCAACCGAGATTTTTCTCAGTGATTGTGTGAGGTAATCTCACAAATTTTTCTACCAGTTTTTCTCTCTCTATAATTGA
Source organism: Pinus taeda (assembly GCA_000404065.3). Classification (NCBI taxonomy): domain Eukaryota; kingdom Viridiplantae; phylum Streptophyta; class Pinopsida; order Pinales; family Pinaceae; genus Pinus; species Pinus taeda. Next base: position 42,370 of record APFE030834438.1, read on the forward strand.
ATAACCCTTGAGATATTCAGAGTTGTATTCAGAATTTGCTATTGCTTAATAATAATAAACCCTCAGAGCCGCTGCACTGTTTTCCCGCATTGGGTTTTTACGGGGACATTTGTCCAAAAATAACGGTGTCACTTGTGTTGTATTTTCTTTCTTGCTCAGTCTCTTGTTTTCGCATAATATTTTAATTAAGTGAAGGTTGCAGTGTATATGTTTCGATATTTGCCGTAGGAAACTGCAAATAATTTGCTTGATTTATTTAACAAATAGAAGAAACATTATAAGTTACTGCAGTAGGGATTTTGGTTAAGGAATTTTCACACCTTGAATATGACAGACTCTTCCTTGAGATAGTGCCTATGAATGGATCTGCCTTTGTCTTCTTCACCAAAGCTCTGATACCATGTTGGAAAATCAAAAAGGCGGTAAAATTTTTCTTGATCTTGATAATTATTTGTGATGTTTCTTATTATTACGATTCTTTATATCTTCTTTCTTTAGTTCGTCAAGCAATTACCAAAAGTAGAAGCACATAAAACAATGGACACAAGATGTAGGCACATGCTAGGGTAAAACCCCCCTCGAGGGGAAAACCCAGTCAAAGTAATTCTTCCTTTCAATAGTATTTTTTGAGACTCTTCACCCTAGAACACGACCAGATCTTCCCTCCACACCAAATCAACCTCCAAAAGATTGACCTCTTGCTAGCAACTTTGACTATCCAGCAACTTGCAGTAGTTAACAGCGTCCACAACAATACAACTTGGAAGACTTCGATCTCCCAATCCAGAGCATGAAATAGAGAGAGACCACCACCAAAATTTCGATTTTCCTTGACTCCTTAGATTCACCCAAACTCGCATTCACTTCGACTTCCCGACAACAGACTTTCCCAGCTACCCACTTCACACTTCTGCCCAACAACAAGATTTTCACACCTCTGCCCAGTAGAGAGAATTTGAACTTGATGAGAAGTGATGCTCTGTAATGTCCCAAATCAATTAATTTTGGAATAGGGATTTCATATTAAACTATCATGCATTTACCAGAAGATTACCATGTTAAACCATAACCATAAATCTATAAATTGCACAAAATCTCATTAAAAGATCACAAGGTGAGAAACAATGAGAAATGCATCAACCAAAATCTAGCTTTATTATATATAGATAGATGCCAATACAATAGCTAGGAATGACCCTCCGGTCTCCAAACTGAAACAGAGAAGCAATCTCTACACCTGTGGATTCTGAATGAATCCACCAAGGGGAGATGGGTGCTTGCCCAATCTCTCTAAATCATTCGAGTGTTTTTGTCCTGGGGCTACCAATGGAGTAGAGAACCGGGTTCTCAACCTCGCATACAAGAAACAATACTCAATCCAAGAGGTCCTCCAATGGTCTCCTCCTCCTCTTTTATAGATTTGATGGACACCTCTAGAACCTTGTATTTTATTATTATTTTAATCATGGAGCACTTTTCCTTCTTTTATTTCAATTAAAATATTGTTTTAATGTGGGAAAGGGGTAAATTGGCCACCACATCTCCTCAGGTCACTGAAACTCACATCTAACCATCCCATCATGTAGATCTTCTGGTTATGGTTCCAACGAGCTATTACACTAAGGTGTTCCACTAGTTAATTTCCTCGGAATGCCACCTCAAGCACAATTAATTAAGTTATGCCAAATAAAAAATGTTGATTTTTGAAAATTGTCGGAATGTGACAGAACGAAAGGAAAACTGTGCGGGTGATGAAATATGCCAAGTGAACGCCATCAAATCCCATAAAAACTCCTCAAAACTCCATCAGAACCCCTAATGACATAAACCAACTCCACTAACCTGGCCATCTCCTGCCTTGGAAATCCACCCTGACTGCACTAGGAAGAAGAATAAAAAGGGGGACATGACAGTCCTCTTGCCCCAAGATTGCTTGCCCTGAAGCAATCCAAATATGTGGACCAATCTGGTGGTCCGACGTAATTGAGACCGAATGCTAGGATCCCATACGAACCACTGGGTGATGCTCTGCTCCTTTGTCAACCCACCATGAACGGACTGCTTGATGCCCGGATCCTAGATCAATCTCCGCCTGAACCTGTCATTAGCAAATCCGCCCGGATCCCGACGCTGCTAAGAAGGAGCATAAAGGCTCCATGCCTTCTGTTGTGCTATAACTCCGGTTGTGAATGCTGCTCCACCCACCGCATACCAACTCATCACCTCTCCAATCCAACCATTTGCATAGACCAAGGTCATTCTCATCATGTTGAAGCTATGCTGAAATACTGATGAGTGGCCAGCCTACATCCTGCTGCCAACTGAACCATGTGTTATCTCTCACCTTGGAGGGCTCCTGTAATACAATGCTCCTGACCAAAAATGACACTCCATCAAAAAGATACCAGCTCATGATCTCTCGCCAATCCAACGCATGGACACTTTGCAAGGGATATGTTTGCTACATTGAGACTGGTCCATGCTTAATGACTGATGCTCTACCTGGACAAGCCAAGCATGTCCAAGAAATCCTGCCTCTCTCCCTCTAATGGGTAAAAGTGGCAAACCATGCTGCAAGGCCCGTCTATGTACCCCTGGAGAGGGTTGTTGCCTGAAAATGATACAGCTCGTCTGGCCAGTACATTTGTTTGCACCTCATCAATGGATAGTCCCAAAGATGGATGCATTGGTGCCCCCTCGCCTAGTAGGAAACTCCACGCTCCTCCAATCCACTAATCTCCTGCCAAATTGTCCTATCATACTCCAACATCTTTGGAGGACAAGTGTCAGTGAAGAATATCACCTTGCCAGCTGTTTGTACATCTGTCTGCTTGTCATTAGTGGCTGTCCCCAAGGGTGGTTGCTCATCCTCCACTATCACGGGTTCAATTTGAACCTCCAACTGGCTCTCCCAAGAAGGCTCATCATGCATACTGTGTGCCTCATCCTCCTCAACCGACTCATGCTCCCTCATATGCTGCCCATGTTGACTCATCACTAGTGACACGCTATCTTGAATGTCTCTCCTAGGACCCATAAACTGCTTATCATATGAATCTGGCCTGATGTTAATGACTCGACATGACTCATGCTCCTTTATGTGCTCTCTATGCTAAGTGATTCGCTGCTCATCTGCTTTCTGATCTCTTTCCCACATGGGAACCATCGGTTGCTCCACATACTCCTCTACCACACATGGATGCATATCTCCAAGGCTATTGTGATCAACTCACATGATTGCTCGTGCTCCTCTAAGGTACCATCGTATGAACCCATGGACTTGTCCAGTCCTGACAGACATAACGAATATCTCCGTGCTCTACCGCTGTCATCTCCTCAGTGTTATTCAAGCATGAGTGGTCAGGTCCCCAAGGTCCTTTGTAGATGAAGCAAAGTCCCTTCCTCATCTCATTCTTGCTGCATGAGCCCTCAAACCTGAGTTGCTCCTCCCTGGTCAACTGTCTCCTCAACAACCCAATGTTCTACTCAACCACGCTCTCGGCTAGATCATAAGTAGCAGGTGAGACCAATGTTGCACGAAGCGGAAGCGTTTTTTGAAAGCGGGGATGCCGAAGCGTCATTTTCCAAAAATCTAAGAAGCGAAGCGTCCACGGAAGCGTCTGCTATATATATATATATTTATATTTTTTTGCATTTATACTCAAAACAAACATCCCAAATACCAAATTAATTGTAGAAGACATGAAAACATGCATATTTTTGCACAAATCAAGATAGATATGGCATCCATGATTCCATTGTAGTTACTAATATGTACAACAATCATCTATATTCTAGCTATTACAAACATACATCAAATTTTTAAGCATATTATAAAACATAAAACATTTAAGTATATTATAAAACATAAAACATAGAGCATATTATGATTTATCTAGCAAGTGAGCAACTGTCAACATTTGTCATGTCCAAAATTCAAATAATAATGTTTACAAAATATGTCACTTGGTCATCGCCAAGCCAAAAAGGCTCAAAATTCAAATTCACAAGTCTACAAGTCTAATGAGTAATCTATAACAAAAAGCAGTAGATTGTGAATATATCTACTAATATTTCCTCCTTCCACCACGAATAGAACGTGGCGGCGGGCCTCTATGTGGTGGCAATGAAAAAGATGGTGCCTGTGGAAGTCGTGGCACTGAAACTGATGAAGAAGAACCCCTTGCTATTGGTGTTGAACCATGGAACCTAGGAACCAAGGGACCAGATGGGGGTGGGGGTGGCATATCAACACGATCATCATCACCCTGGAATCGCTCAAAAAATTCATGCAAAAAAAAAAACACTAGTTAACAAAAAAATTGAAAACATGAATTAGAGAAATGCTTTATAAGGAAAAATTGGAAAATTCATACCACAATGGACATACTTGGATAAGAGCATCCTCTAATTGCTCTAATCGCAACACTCCATCCTCCAAATTGGGCTCCTCTAGGTTCTTGTCCCAAATCAACAAGTCTTTATTAGACTTTGCATCTTCACAGTAATGGGACAACAATCACAAATTATAATGAACATAAACCAAGCTCTCTGCTCGGTCTAAACTCAACCTGTTCCTTTTAACACTGTGGATGAAAGAATAAGAGCTCCAACACCTCTCTGCAGAAGAAGTGTTTACCACCTGTGATAGCACCCGCAATGCCAAACTCTGTAGAAGTGGAGTACCCCCTCCATGCATGTTCCACCACTCAAGAGCAGAAAAAGTCTCTCGATCTTTAATTGCATGCATGCTCCCAAATGGACCAGTGTTGAGCGTATAGTTGCTCACCTGTCTCCTCTTCTCTCTTCTCTTCTCCAACTCTCATAAACTCAAAGTGAGAAAGTGAGGAATGAATGGGGGCTTTATTCTTTTCATTCCTCACCTTAACCTCACTCTAACCTCACCCTAACCTATTCACTTTGTGCTAAGTTAACATAACTTAAAAAAAAAAAAGTCTTTTTCCCTTGCGCGGCCTTCTTTCCCGAAGCGTACGCTTCCACCTCCGAAGCACCACGCTTCTGAGGCCCGAAGCGCACTTCGGAGGCATGGAAGCGGCGCTTCCGTACAGTGCTTCCAAATTTCCAGGAAGCGGCTAAAAAAGCCGAAGCGGCGCTTCTGAATTCGGAAGCACCGCTTCTGGCCAAGCTTCCTAGGCGCTTCCGTACGGGACGCGCTTCGGGGCTTGGAACCGGGGCGCGGGGGGGGGGGGGGGGGGGGGGGGCACTTCGTGCAACACTGGGTGAGACCAACTGCTCTTTCCTCCAAACTGACAACAATCGGGACTGCAACTCCCGACAAATGTCATCATGACCTCTTATAAAGTTATACATGAGGACAAGATGGACTGCATGTGTACTGACTCTGTCGGGATGATGTTTCCTAATGCTGAAGAAGAATTGAATATCTGTAGGATCAAATTGTCACACTCCAAATCAAACAGGTGTTGGAATTTCTAAGTTTGACCCGTTAGAAATTCTTCTTGGACTATCTGATTTATTTCTTCTTACTTGTTCAATTACTTAACAAGTTATTTACCATGTAAATACTGAAAATAAATACAAGTACAGTATCAGCACATACAGATCATCAACTGAAGGAAAACAAACACACAAGTGACACCATTGTTTTTGGACTAATGTCCTCGGAAAAACCCAATGCGGGAAAACCGGTGCAGAGATTCAGAGGGTTTTATTATTATGCAGTTTCAGAATACAACATGGGTGCCAGAAATGGCTCACCCTACAGAGAATGCCCTCGGCAGTATTACCTCTCAGTGGGAGACAGATATTCCGACTAAATCACTGGATGAATGATCCCACAACAACAATGCAGCTTCTGTTGCTCTGCGTCACTCTGATAGGGACTGCGCCACCCTATCCAGCCCTCCAGCTCTCAGTCTGTCCCACAAAATTCTCCCAGCGCTACCTCTAGGCCCTGCGTCAGCCTCTCTGGCACAACGCCAGCCTCTCTGGGCTCTACATCAGCGTTTGGAGCTTCTGCATCAGCCCCTGGACCCTTTGTGTCTCACACGCTGGCCCTCTCTGGCTCTACACAACTCCTAGATGCCTCTAGCTGGCTCTGCGTCCCTCTCCCGGCTCTACGCTGATCCTCTTGGTACTAACTCTGCCTCTTTGCTATGTATTCACTTCCTCGCAGCTGCAACTCAGATCACTCACTTAATTTCTTCAGCAAACCCTGCCTGAGAAAATCGAGTTCTTGATCTCTCGTGGTGTATACTCCAACTGACCCTCAAGCTCCCTCTTATACTTTTCTCATTGGTCCATCAACGATTGAGATTAAATCTCTAATCAATGGCTAAGATTAGGTTTGGCTTGATCCATGACTTTGGACTATTCTAACCCCTTGTTTTATATTAATACCCATAAATATTTTATTTTTCCTAAGTTTAGACTTGGGAACTCCATTAAAAATATTAATTATTTTAATATGTTAAATTGGCAACTAGGGCCAAACTTCATGTGGGTCGTCATCTTATTCATGGCTAATAATATTTTTATTAAATTCCTCTCGTCAAAAGGTGTAGGATTGATCTAAAGATCATCCGGTTCCGATACGTATTTATGGAGATATGAATTTATTTTGATTATGGAATTATTATCAAGCCGACCTACAACTCATGTAGTTTCAGAAGCCCAACAGGCACCTATTCAAACATCATCAGTTGTATATAAATACAAGAGGACTTTTCCTCATTTGCACTCACTCATCTCATCACATCTCTCTCTCCTGCGCAGAAAAGAGGGTCTTCTCTACTATGCAGAAAAGAGTCGCTCTCTCACACCTGGAAGGAAGCCACTGAAACTGAAGCTGCAACTGCAGATCCAAAGTTTGACCAGCGTGGACCATCAAACCTCCTCTTTTGAACTGCGCTATAGGTTCGTCTGAACCTCCTTTGAACGCTGCAACTTTTGGTGGTGGAATCAAGTCGATCTGACGGTCGGTTTGCGAGATATCGACTGCCCTAGTTTGAAGGAAGCTGCTGAAACTGAAGCTGCAACTGTAGATCCAAAGTTTGACCAGCGTGGACCATCAAACCTCCTCTTTTGAATTGCGCTGTAGGTTCATTTGAACCTCCTCCGAAGGCTGCAACTTTTGGTGGTGGAATCAAGTTGATCCGACGGTCGGTTTGTGAGATATCGACTGCCCTAGTTTTGATGATGAGGTCACTAATTTTGATGCTGCTGATCTAGGGTTTGCTACTGCTGATATAATGAGATTTATTGTACTATTTCTCTCTGTTGAATTATTGAAGATAAAAGAAAATTTGATCAAAGGGTTTCCCCACACATTGTGGGGTTTGTCCCTGGCTAGCTGCCACATCTTGTGTCTCTTGCCTTGGCTTGTTTTCTGTCGATCGTTTAATGTTCTATCTGTACTTTATGTACATGTGATTGCTAATCTGTGGAATATAATAAGAAAAAGAAGTAAACTGTTATAAGCATAAAACATACCATAACTTAACATGGAATCAAAGTTGAGGTGAAGACAAAGCCTGAGCAAGAGCAAGAGCAATCACTAAAGAGAAGATTGGCAAGGCTATCCTAAAAGAACAATGGCGTCCTCATCACTCTTTCCTGCGGAGGACAAGCTCCGTGAGAAAGCTGACTATCATGGATGGAAGATGTCTATCGATCTAACCATAGAAGATCAAGGAGTGTTGGACCATGTGAGAGGCAATATTGTTGAGCCTCCATCAAATGCATCTGCTACTGCCAAGAACAAATGGAAGGCCGGAGAAGTTAAAGCAAAGAAGATCATCTGGGACTCTATTGATAAGCGCTTGATGGCCTACATCTCAAATCTGAACACCTCCAAGGAGATCTACGATAGACTGGACTACTCTTCTGAACAATAATGTAATTCCTGTTTTTGAGGAATTAATGGCTAGATGCATTCAAGAAGAAACAAGGGTTGAAGAGCAAGAAATGCCCATGCTTAAAGGTCCTCCTGTTGCCTTTTCTTCTCATGCTAAGAAAAGAAATAATTCTGATTCTAAATCGAAAAGAAAGGTTGGACATAAGGGTGGAAGAAAGGGACGATGTTACATTTGCAATAAAGCAGGTCACTATGCAAGGGAATGCCCTGATAGAAAGGACTATCACCGTGATGATGATCAAAATCCCTCTCATGGTAATCGAAGGGATGGAAAATTCAATAGCAAAGGTAAAAGGAATGCTGGAAATCAAGGAAGAGGACAACCATTGAAGAAGGCTAGAAAGTCCAGGATGTATTAAATGCACCTGACCTCCGAAAAGAACCTGGTGTCCATCTCAGCAATGGAAGACAAAGGCTACAAGGTAACCTTCAGCGATGGCAAGGTACGTGTATCAAAAAATAATGTTAAAGATGCCTTTACTCTTGGGTTTCGTGTTGATTCATTATATCAGGTTGATGAAAGTCAGGTAGGTGTCATGTCTTATGACACATCTCTTCAGTCCGAACTTTGGCATTGGAGGTTTGCCCACCTTCATTACAAAGATCTACCCAATGTAAGACATATGGTAACAGGGATGCCCGAATTCCGAGTAGAAAAAGAAGGTGTATGTTTGGGATGTGTTGAAGGAAAGCTCTAAAGGGGACCATTCCCCTCAAGCCTAAGCAAGACCTCCGATATATTATAGTTGGTTCACTTCAGGCATACCTGAGGTTGGCATTAAGAGGGAGAGTACTACACCACATACTCCAGAGCAGAATGGTGTGGCACCGTACGATTGTGGATGCTGTCTCTATGGGTAGATGATGTAACAATGCTTGATGTGGAAGAATTGATGGATCCTTTTTATTCGCCTGAGCCTTCCTCTTCCAGGAAGAGGCCTTCATGGCTTAGTGGGGATACTTGATGATGCTGAAAGACATGCTGCATCTCGAGGAACCTTTCATGAAAGTAAGAAACCCAACAGGTATCAGGGATACCTGACCAGTATGAGCACAATCATACAAAATGAGCCTTCATCGTTCTCAGATGCCATCAAGCATCAAGTATGGAAGGATGCTATGATCATTATGGAGAATGATATCTGGGAAGTAGTTCCCAGACCCCAGTACAAGACAATTGTTACTTCAAAATGGCTTTACAAGATAAAGTTGCAGCAGATGGAAGTATAGAATAGTATAACGCTCGTTTTGTTGCTCGTGGTTTCTCCCAGAAGGAAGGTATAGACTATGATGTGATATTTGCACCTGTTGCCAGATATACGACCATCTGCTTGCTCATAGCCCTTGTGGCTTCACAAGGATGGAACCTACATCAGATGGATGTCAAGACTGCGTTCTTGCATGGTTTGATCAAAGAAGAGGTCTATGTGGAGCAACCCAAAGGATTTGAGATTTATGATTGAAAATATCATGTATGCAGGTTGAAAAAGGCTCTCTATGGGCTGAAACAAGCACCTCGAGCATGGTATTAGAGGTTCAATAGCTACTTGATGAAGCTGGGATTCACTAGGAGTGAAGTCGATCCTAACCTTTACTTTAAGGTTGAAGATGACAAGCCTTTCAGATTGGTGTTGTATGTGGATGACCTCTTTCTACCAGGTGCATACCCTCTCATTCACAAATGTAAGAGGGAGTTGGCTTTTGAATTTGAAATGAAGAACCAAGGACTTGAAGTGTGGCAGAAGCCAAGGGAAATTTCCCTGTTTCAAGGAAAATATGTGGTGAAGATTCTGAAAAGATTTGGTATGGTGGACTGCAAGCCTGTGACTACCTCAAGGATCTTAATTTTCAGAAGTTATATGGTAGTGATGTCGGACCAGATTTGGGAAATGCCTCTGAGTTTCAAAAATTCATTCGCGTTGATGTTCTTGGTGAACCTTCGTTTGAACATATGTTTTGCAGTTAGCATTGTGAGCTCATATTTGGTTGAGCCTCACTAGATTGGTGCCAAGAATCTTCTGAGATGTCTTTAGGACACAATCTCTCATGGATTGAGATACACTGCCGGAAATATGAAACTACATGATTATTCGAATGCTGATTAGGCAGGTAGTGTGGAGGATCACTAGAGCACTTTTTAGTGTTGTTTCTCTTTGGATTTTGCTTCGATATAATGGATGAGTAGGAAGCAGAAGTCGGTTGCCATAAGCACCGCCGAGATCGGATACATATCTACGAGTATGATCTTGTATGAAGCTGCCTGGTTGGGGAAGCTCTTCAGTGCGCTGTTTGAACACATACCACTATGATTCTTTGTAACAACCAGAGGTGGGATTCGATTATTGAGGAATCTCGTATTTGTCGATTGCTCCAGCAGATAGACATCATCCGGGATATGGTAAGTCGATGAGCAAGGAGGCTCCATCACATTAAGATGATGTACAGGTTGATACACCTTGTCAAAGCCCCGAGGAAAATCTGTGATTTTCCCAAACGACTTGGAGTCGTCAAGAAACCCTCGTACAAGTGCCCTGCATGTTGCATACATTGAGCTCTGGGAGCTCTGAGGGCTTGTGGTTCTTACTGGAGCAACATATGACCACATGGTGACTCACCCTCCCCTGGTGGTGCGCACTGGAACATGATGATTCGCTCTCTTGTGGGACAAGATGATTCGCTCTCTTCTGAAACATGATGATTCGCTCTCCTATGTAGCAGGATGATTAGTTCTCCTGTGAGGCCTAGATTGATGTGTTCTCCATGGCGATTGTAGCAGGATTGATGTGTTCCCCTGTGAGGCCTGGATTGATGTGTTTTCCATGGCGATTGTAGCAGGATTGATGTGTTCCCCTGTGAGGACTGGATTGATGTGTTCTCCATGGCGATTGTAGCAGGATTAATGTGTTCTCCTGTGAGGCCTGGATTGATGTGTTCTCCATGGCGATTGTAACAGGATTGATGTGTTCTCCT